>SKCR01006483.1:0-38173 GCA_019454045.1 Zanthoxylum bungeanum
AGGCTTAATTACTCGGACCTCAGATAAATAGTGTCTAAAACATATCTTCAATCCGTGTATCGAACTTTGGGCCAGTGACTCCCAAACCAGTTGGTTTTAGGGCACTAGGTGTTAAGACACCCCTACGGGCTTAATTGCTCGGATCTCAGATAAATAGTGTCTAAAATATATCTTCAATCCATGTATCGAACTTTGGGCCAGTGACTCCCAAACCAGTTGGTTTTAGGGCACTAGGTGTTAAGACACCCCTATGGGCTTAATTGCTCGGATCTCAGATAAACAGTATCTGATTTCTTAAGCTTTCTTTTTAACCCTTGTAACGAGCTTTGAGCCAGTAATTCCCAGACCAGTTTCCCTTTTGGTACTAAGTGTTAAAACACCCATTCTGACTTAATTTCTCGGGTTAGAAAGGCTACGAAACGAACTTTATTCAATTTTCTCTTTTTTTATTTTTTCTTTTTTTTTTTTTTTTTTGCATAATAAATTTTTTTACTACTTTTAGGTGTTACCTCCAACAAATTAGAGAACTGAATATTACATAATTTTCACTTACCACCCATGGTCATATGTTACCATATTGTTGATAATATCTGCCAGACGAGCATATAAAGATCAAATTTAATCAATGTTATGGAGAATTCACAAATTTAAATGATTCAAAAAGAAAAGAACGATAAATAACTTGTTACAAATTATATTGAGATGCCTCTCAGGAGTGAAAACTCCTTACACATCCACCTTTGAACAACAATTCCACTTGGTTTAAAAAATAAATCTGTTGTTAGTTTGTGTGTATATATATGGATATATATTTTTACACACAAAAGAACAACACAGTAAAAACTAACTTCAATGAAACAGACATAAACATGAAAATTATTTATTTCCTAAACTATCATCTCCCCTAACCAAAACGAGACATTGTCCCCAATGTTTAAAGAAAGAAAGAAAGAGTTTAGAAGATATCACCTGGTTATTGTGGAATTGACAGTTATAACTAAAGATTACAGATTAAGGTCCAGGTTTACTTTGTGCTTTTTGCCAAGATCATTACCAGACCAGTTCAACTTGGAAAGAATATGGTCGATTTTTGGTTCATAAGCTACGAGTTGGTCAATTAAATCATCAGATGTTCGTTCAGTTAGAAGATATCTCTTACTGGTTTTGAAATAAACCCATTCCTTTTAGCATAATCAAGAAATACAAAAAGAAAATCGAAAAATCCATTAACATTAAATAGCCCAATAGGTTTTTGGTGAATATTCAAGTTTGCCCATGACGCAATAATGAATATTTCTTCCAACGTTCTAAGCCCACCTGGTAAAGCAATGAAAGCATCATCATGATTGATCATTTCAGTGAGTCTTTCAGACATACCTGGGACAATACATTCTTCTCCATTTGATTTTCCGATGATGTGGCTTTCTGTTAAAGGTTTTGGGATGATCCCCAAAACTTGACTTCCACCTTCTTGTACAACGTCTGAAATACACCCCATCAATCCAAGATTGCCACCGCCATATACTAAGTGCATATTTCTGTTCGCCATAACTCTACCCAATTCTCTTGCTTCCTCAACAAATTCAGGTTTAGTTCCGGAGCTAGTTCCACAAAATACATAGATATTAGTGAATTGTCATTTTGAAGTTATCTCCATTTGTGCTACCTCTCTTAGCTAGATGTGTTGAGGAAATGGAGATGACGAACTGAATTTATAGATCCTGCAAAGGGTGAGCTAGAAATGCACTAATATCTGCAAAATGACAACTATCAGAAAAATAGATCGTGAACAAAAAAGTTAGATACTGTCGGCAAAAAGTAAAGGAAAACAGTAATTTAAAGTAAAGAAAATCAATACAATAATATGTACTAGTAGTTGTGATTGTGGCTAACATCTTCCTCTGGTTTTACGTCTAGTAACGGCTTGAATGCCCTCTATGGGTCGGGGATAGGCTTCCCATCCAATTTTCTTATAAATTGGCAAACAATGTCTTTTAAAGTCAGATTCTCGAGACTGTATGGTTGTCTTTCTTTATGAAATTATGTGCGTGATATGAGAATTTCACGATTACCATATCCACTAGGATGCGTCTCAAGAGTCAATGATATATCATCAAAAGGCTTCTTACTCAGTCCATCCCAAATGAATTGTATTTTATCCTCACGATTATCAGACATCATTACTAAAGAACGACAACGAGTGTTGCACGTACAACGTGCACACTTATAACAAACACCCATTTTTTTAGCTCTTCGTTTTTTATAATAGGTGCTTTTCCCTGAACCAGGCATGTAAGGAATGAAGGAGTCAGATGACTCACCTACCAAACGAACCCTTGCTTCGATTACCCAACGAATATCAATAGGAATACCATGAATCATAAGAATTCTCATTCTATCTGTGCGGGCTTTGTAAATTTTAATCAGAGCATTTCAGGGAAGTGCATGAAAATATTTATGGAGGGTTGCCAGAGTTTCTTCCATGCCTTGGTTTATAGGGTATCATTATTTTTAGGAAACTGAAATAACCGACTTGAGTCACGGAGTACCGTTATCCACTATTTTACCAGGGTGTGAGATAAAATAAAAGAGCAAGAACACTGCAAAACTAAGAAAAATGGAAATTACAGAAATATTAAACAAAACATGAAAGAAACTACATCAATCAAGGTATATTGGTCTGACAGGAAAAAATTTCTTGAAATTTTGAGTACTCCAAAAAGGGTTTCAAACGCTGTCCATTTACTTTATACACATCACCGTCTATAGGATTATCAATGTTAATAGCCCCGTATGGGTAAACATGTTTAATAATAAATGGGCCACTCCATTTGGATTTTAACTTTCCAGGAAATAAATGAAGACGAGAATTATAAAGCAAAACCTTTTGACCAACTTCAAATATATTTTGTGAAATTCGACTATCATGAAAGGCTTGAGTTTTAGCTTTAAGAATTTTTGTATTCTCATATGAATAATTCCTTAACTCTTCAAGTTCATTTAGTTGCAATTTACGTTCTTGAACAATATTTTCAAGGTTTGAATTAAATGCTTTAATAGCCCAAAATGCTTTATGCTCAAGTTCTACAGGCAAATTACAAGGCTTTCCATAAACTAGACGATAGGGAGACATACCCAAGGATGTTTTAAAAGCTGTTCGATATGCCCATAGTGCATCAGTTAGTCGAATAGACCAATCTTTGCGATTTGGGTTAACCATTTTTTCTAGAATTTGTTTAATTTCCCTATTTGCTGATTCTACTTGTCTGTTTGTCTAGGGGTGATAAGAGGTAGAAACTTTGTGTGTGACTATATACTTTTTCATTAATGATTCAAATGGTCTATTACAAAAGTGTTTACCTCCATCACTTATGATGGCCCGAGGAATTCCAATCGACTCAACAAGTTTTCTTTTGAAAATTTGATCACAGTTGTGTGATCATTATTCCGACAAGGAATTGCCTCGACCCATTTTGAAACATAGTCAACTGCAACTAAAATATATAAAAATCTAAAGGATGGTGGAAATGGGCCCATGAAATCTATCCCCCAACAATCAAAGATTTCGATGCCAATGATGGGATTTAAAGGCATCATGTTTCTTTTTGAAATTGATCCAAACTTTTGAAAATTTTCACAAGTTTTGCAGAAAGTGTATGTATCTTTGAAAATGGTTGGCCAATAAAATCCACACTGTAAGATTTTTGCAGCGGTTTTCTTAGATGAGAAATGACCTCCACATGCTTCTGAATGACAGAACTGAATAACACCACTTATCTCACTATCAGGTATGCATCGTTTGAAAATATGATTAGGGCATCATTTAAACAGATAAGGATCATCCTTGTAGAATCTTTTGACCTCGGTAAAAAATTTCCTTTTATCTTGTTGGCTTCAGTCTAGAGGTATCTTTCCTGTTGCAAGGAAATTGCCAATATTAGCATACCAAGGCATTACGTTTACCGAAAATAAAAATTCATCGGGGAAAGAATCATTGATAGGAGTGGTATCGATTAGTGACTCATTTGTGAGTCTCGATAAGTGATCTATAACCACGTTCTCTGTCCTTTTTTTATCTTTGATTGTGAGATTGAATTCTTGAAGCAAAAAAATCCATCGTATTAATCTTGGCTTGGCATCATGTTTGGACATCAAATATCTAACAGCAGCATGATCAGAGTAAACAACAGTTGAAGAATCGATTAAATATGATCGAAATTTATCCAATACAAATATTACAGCAAGTAGTTCTTTTTCTGTGGTAGTGTAATTCATTTGTGCACTATTTAATGTTCTACTAGTGTTATATATCACATGCGGCTTACCTTCTTTTCTCTGCCCTAGAACTGCACCAACTTCATAATCAATAGCATCACACATTAGCTCAAATGGCAAAGACCAATCAGGGGATTGCATAATAGGAGCAGAAGTCAAAAGACTGATAATTTTTTAGAATGATTTTTGACATTCTTCTGTCCATTCAAATGTTGCATCTTTTAATAGGAGGTGACATAAGGGTCTGGATATGGTACTAAAGTCTTTAATGAACCTCATATAAAATCATGCATGTCCTAAAAAAGAACGAATGTCCCTGACTATTTTTGGTGATGGTAATTTAGAAATGACCTCTATTTTTTCTTTGTCAACCTCAATACCTTTAGACGACACAACGTATCCTAAAACAATTCCTTAATCAGTCATGAAATGACATTTTTCCCAATTTAACACAAGTCTTTTTTCTTCACATCTTTTCAAAACATTTTCCAGATTAGTCAAGTAATTATCAAATGAATTTCCAAAGACAGTTATATCATCCATAACGACCTCTAAACAGTGTTCAACCATGGCCCTAAATATGCTCAACATGCACCGTTGGAATGTTGCAGGTGCATTACAAAGTCCAAAGGCCATTTTCCTAAATGCAAATGTTTCAAAGGGGCATGTGAATCTGGTCTTTTCCTGGTCTTCTAAAGCAATGGGAATCTAATAATAACCCGAGTAACCATCAAGAAAACAATAATAAAGGTGTCCAGCTACTCTTTCTAAAATTTGGTCAAGAAAAGGCAAAGGGAAATGATCTTTTCTAGTTGCGTCATTCAATTTTCTATAATCAATGCACATACGCCAACTAGATGAAATGTGAGTTGGGATTAATTCCCCTTTGTCATTTTTTACAACAGTGATTCCAGACTTTTTAGGTACAACCTGTGTAGGACTTACCCACTTACTATCAGAAATATGATAGATAATGCATGCATGAAGTTTAAGGACCTTAGTTTTTACTATTTCTTTCATGTGAGGGTTTAATCTTCTTTGGGGTTGACGATAAGTCCTAGCATTATCTTCTAGATGTATTCGATGTGTGCAGATTAATGGATTAATACCTTTTATGTCTTTTAAAGTCCATACAATTGCCAGTTTATGTTCTTTCAACACATTTAAAAGTTTACCTTCTTGATTGCTTGTGAGAGAAGAAGAAATTACCACAGGGTAAGTTTGATTATCTTCTAGAAATGCATATTTCAGTCCTTTTGGCAAAGCTTTTAACTCCAAATTGGGTGCTTCTTCATGTTTTTATTCTTCCAATGTTCCCAGTTCTTCCAAATTTTTAATCTTTCCATCTTATTCCAATACCTGAATATAGTCAAGTAGAAAATCATTAGTAATATCTGAATCTATTTGCGCACTTGACTCAACATAATTAGCAGTAAAAAATTCTATGGGATCAGATAAACTCCCCTGAATATGCTCATCCACAATAGGTTCAATTGATTCTGCGCTTTCGTTTTCATTATCTTCATCATATGGCTGTTTGCACATGTTAAAAATATTTAACTCTAATGTCAAGTTGCCAAAAGAAAGATTCATGATTCCATTCCTACAATTTATTAAAGCGTTAGCTGTCGCTAAAAATGGCTGACCAAGTATTACAGGGATTGGCTTAAAACCGCCTACCACATGTTGTGTTTCTAAAAGAATAAAATCCATATGATATACAAATTTATCGATTTACAATAACACATCTTCCACAATTCCTTTTGGTACCTTAACTGATCTATCGACAAGTAAAAGGGTAGTTGAGGTTTGTTTCATCTCATCGATATTAAGTTGTTGGTAAACCAAAAATGGCAGTAAATTTCCACTAGCTCCAAGATCAAGCAAAGCATGTTCAATGTTTTGATTTCCAATAATACAAGAAATAGTTGGACAACCAGGGTCTTTGTATTTTAATGCATTATTGGTTGAGAGAATGGAACTTACCTATTCAGCTAGAAAAGCTTTCTTTCTTACCTAGTGTTTTCTTTTAACGGTGCACATATCTTTTAGAAATTTGGCATATGATGGTATTTGTTGAATGACATCTAACAAAGGGATATTGACCTTTACCTATTTGAATATTTCATAAATCTCTGGGGAATGGTTTAATTTCTTTGTTTTTAATGCTTGAGGAAATGAAGGTGCATGAGAAAAACTATTATTATCAATGACGGGTAATGGCTCATCAACCCCTTCCTTACCCCTGATTCTAATTTTCCTCAGTTTCACGAGGTTCAAGAATAGGTCTGTGGATGGTCTTACCACTATGAAGAGTAATAATAGATTTGACTTAGTCTAAGTGTTCACTTCCAGAACTACCCTCGTGAGGGTTTTGATGACTTTTGGGATTAGACTGAGGTTATGCAGGAAATTTACCTTTCTCATTAATGGCCCAAGCAGATGTGATTTTATCAAAAGTTTCTTTCAAATCATTCATCATTTGTGCATTTTGGTTATTGATGGTTTCTTATTTTTCCATGAATGCACTCAAGTTATCTTTAATGGTTTTCTTAGGTGGTGGGACATATGGTGCATAATTCTGGGAGTTTCGAAAATTCTGGTGAAACTTGGGAGGTGGGTGTGAAGGTTGTGCTTGGTTATCATTCCTCCAATTGAATTTTGGATGGTTTATCCAACCAGGATTATAGGTCTGTGAGTATGAGTTTGGATTTGGTCTATTGAATGTATTTATGGAACTGACCTGGTCATGGAGACATTCTTTCCGGGCTGGTAAGGACGGGCAAACTTCTGTGACATGTTCATTTGAACTACAAATTTGACATATGATTTCCTGAACTGAGTTGACATGATCCATCTTCCCTATTTCTAAAGCCTCAATTTCTTTTGACAAAAATGTATACTCGGCAGCAAGGTCATGGTCTTCCCTAAGGTTAAACATACCTCTACTAAATGGCTGTGGTTTAACAGATGACTCATATGTACCAATTGTTAGGGATATGCCCTATACCCAACTTGTGGATGGGCTATATATACATGTATTTGTAATATTTTCATTAATTAATGAAATGAAAATATTTATTATATGTGTCTTATATAACTTATATGAATCATCAAACACTATAATAAAGCCATTGGAGTAATAAGATGATGGCTTCCATGCCTTATGAGAATCATTACTCTTAAACGTTCATAGTCATAGTTTTGTGAATAATCTGGGCGTTCACAAAGCGGAGAGACTAGCATGATGATATGATCCACCCTTAAGTGGGGTAGCCGATCTCATAGGCTACTAGCGGAGATTCGTCCTCTTGGTGTATCACATGGATGCATGAGCTGCTCATGTCTATCGAACTGACCGCCGAAAGTTTTCACATGGAGTGTTTATCCCATATATTTGTGAGAACTTTCATGTATCGATTGTATGACTAGTCCTGAGACTTGCGGTCTTTACAATCTTATGTGTGGATCAAATAACTTTGACATTCTCCTTCCCCGGTTCAAAGATCCGATCATAAGGGTATGATTGGGTCATTTGTTGAAACACATGAAGTTTGTAAAGATACAACATAGAATCGCCACTCTCTCGGATAATATTTTCTTATAAGAGTAGTATTCCAGTTCATGGGTTGATATGTGGGATCAGTGCTTGAGACTGTGGCCGCAGCGGAAGAATCATGTGAGATTCTTCGGTTAGCACGATTCATGACACTATCAACATCATACCTTTGACTATATAGGTAGACACTTTCCATACCCTAGGTCAAACGGTGGGGATACAGTAAGACGAGGGACCGTATCATATGAAAATCGCATACAGAATGGGTATATATCTTTCCTTCTCATTTGGGGGGCCTTGACATGTTGCTAGATGTCAACCTTGGTCATTGAAATCAAACGACCATTTGATCGGAGGATAATTTATCTTCGATTAAATTATCACGATTCATTCCATGTCCAACTTGAGGAGAACCCAAAAGGTCACACACAACAAAGTCGAAATCAATGGTTAACTGTGCACAGTACAAATTTAAAAGCATATATGATTGTTGTACGAATTGTTCATAAATGGTTCAATGTGTTTAATTATTGAACAGATCATTTATGAGGTTCCATAGTGGCTTAGGGATTGGTGAATGACGATAGGGGCACTTTGGGAATTGGAATAAATAAATAAATAATGTGAATAGTAATGTGAATAATAATGTGAATTGTAATTTTTTTTATTTGTTATTTGTTTTGAATTCCAATTCGGCCCAAACTCTTATTAGGGTTTTATAATCTCATTAAACCACTAAATTAAGATCCAATGGCTAAGATTAAATTATCTTTTATCCCACATCAGATTCTTTATTAATTTTGTTGTCTTTGGAGCACCTATATAAACCCAAATAATTCTTTACAAATTTTTGCACCAAACCTTTCATATATTGGGTTTATATAAGTGAGCAACTCTAAAGTTTAAGAGTAAGCCACTGATTTTGAGGATCCTTAAGTCTAATTGACTAGAGGAACCTCGAGTTAAAATTTTTGAGGTATTTTCCTAGGCAAGCACCAAGGGTAAAATACCTGTGCACTCAAGGCGTAGTCTTGCCGTTGAGTTTTGGCTTTGGTGTGTGCATCTTTGGAGGCCACACACTTGGGTGGCTCTTTGGAACGTGGAAGAGCTTGCTGAGTTCGAGAAAAGCTTGTAGATTGGAGGGAGGACTGGAGGAGTCTTCGGTTCAAGTAAGTCTTTTTCTTTCTTTATTTTAATTAGAGTTCTTAAGATAGTTAACATGTTTAGGTTTATGTTATTTGCATGTTTTATGAGTTTTTTATGCTTAGAGTATATAGTAACATGCCTAGGCTTATAGAATAATAAAAACAAATGGGTCTTGGGCAAAGGGATAATGGCATCATAATTTCTTCTTGATTTTCCGCTGCGCACTCGCGGCCACTTCCCAACAGTGGTATCAGAGCGCCATTTTGTTTTGATTAGTTCTCTCTCATTTGAACTCGAAATGGGGTGTGTAAAAGCTCGTTGGAAAGCTAACACCCTGAACTTAATTTTAGGCACAAGTTTTGCATGATTTGGTTAAGATTTGAATTGTGAAATTTCATTTAAACTTCACGCCCAAATGTAAGTTTGTAGGATATGCCTTGAACTCAAGAGGATACGTGTTCTACGTCCCAAATGAACAAAGAAGATTTGTCTCATGAAATGCTAAATTTCTACAGATTGAATTCCTTCTCAATAAACATAGTGGGAGTAGACTTGACCTCTATGAGGTATGAAAAGAACAAACTAACATAGAACTAAACCCCAGGCCCCTCAAAAGGGCAGCGACAGAACAACCACAAGGTTATGAACTTAGAAGGTCTGGTAGGGAAAGACATGAGCCTGAAAGATATGGTTTCCATATTGATGATGAACATGATCAGGTCATTGATAATAACGATCCCACTAGTTATGACGAAGCAATACGTGACATTGATTCAGTCAAGTGGCTTGAGGCCATGAAATCCGAAATAAACTCTATGTATCAGAATAAAGTCTGGGACTTGGTGGATGCACCTGAAGGGATAAAACCCATACGCTGCAAGTGGATTTGCAAGCGTAAAACTGATGCAGAAGGCAACATCCAAACCTATAAGGCAAGGTTGGTGGCGAAAGGTTATAGACAAATCCAAGGAATTGACTATGACGAAACCTTCTCGTCTTTTGCAATGATAAAGTCCATTCGAATTTTATTGGCACTAGCTGCACACTTTGATTATGAGATTTGGCAGATGGATGTCAAAACAGCATTCCTTAATGGGAACCTCGTAGAGGAAGTCTATATGACACAACCTGAGGAGTTTTCATCTAAGGATGATCATAATAAAGTATGCAAGCTTAAGCGATCCATTTATGGACTCAAGCAAGCCTCCAGAAGTTGGAATATACGATTTGATGAGACAATCAAAGAATTTGAATTCATCAAAAAAGTAGACGAGCCTTGTGTTTACAGGAAAAGTAGTGGGAGTGCTATTGTATTTCTTGTATTATATGTTGATGACATATTAATCATTGGGAATTATATTCCCATGATGCAAGCCACCAAGCAATGGTTATCTCAGAATTTCTCCATGAAATATTTGGGAGAAGCTGCCTACATCCTCGGCATTCAGATCTACCGTAATAGATCTAAGAGGTTGTTAGGACTTTCTCAATCTACATACATAGATAAAGTTTTGGAAAGATTCAAAATGGAAGATTCCAAAAGACGTAATTTACCTACTTGTCATGGAATCAAATTATCTAAGGAGCAATGTCTACATACTCCTTCAGATAGAGAACGTATGAGTAGGATCCCTTATGCTTCAGCAATAGGATTGATCATGTACGCCATACTATGTGCAAGACCTGATGTCTCTTATACTCTTAGCATAACGAGCAGGTATCAGGCAAATCCTGGTGAGCAACACTATGCAGCTGTCAAAACAATCCTCAAGTATCTGAGAAGAACTAAGGATGTGTTTTTGACATACGGAGATTGTTCTGAGATGAAAGTCATTGGTTACTGTGTTGCGAACTTTCAGACCGATAGGGATGACAACAGATCATAATCAGGATATCTGTTTACTTTGAATGGCGGTGCTGTCAGTTGGAAAAGCTCAAAGCAGTCAACTACAGTGGACTCCACCACTGAAGCCGAGTATATTACAGCATTTGAGGAAGCTAAAGAAGCAGTCTGGATAAAGAAGTTCATCACGGAGCTGGAAGTGCTTCCCGCGATAAAGAATGGTGTCACGATGTACTGTGATAACACGGGCGACATTGCTCAATCAAAGGAACCAATGTCCCACTAGAAATCCAAACATGTACTCAGGCAATTTCATCTTATCAGGGAGATTGTTGAGAGAAAAGAAGTTATTATAGAGAAAATAATAACTTCTTACAGATTCAAATTTGTTGGCTATAGTGCAATTGGGATAATCTTGCCGATAATCTTACAGATTCTCTGACTAAAGGGCTGACTCAAAAAAAGCATGATAGGCACACCAGAGAGTATGGTGTCCAGATTCATACTAGTTGGCTATAGTGCAAGTGGGAGATTGTTAGGGATATGCCCTATACCCAACTTGTGGATGGGCTATATATACATGTATTTGTAATATTTTCATTAATTAATGAAATGAAAATCTTTATTATACGTGTCTTATATAACTTATATGAATCATCAAACACTATAATAAAGCCATTGGAGTAATAAGATGATGGCTTCCACGCCTTATGAGAATCATTACTCTTAAACGTTCATAGTCATAGTTTTGTGAATAATCTGGGCGTTCACAAAGCGGAGAGACTAGCATGATGATATGATCCACCCTTAAGTGGGGTACCCGATCTCATAGGCTACTAGCGGAGATTCGTCCTCTTGGTGTATCACATGGATGCATGAGTTGCTCGTGTCCATCGAACTGACCGCCGAAAGTTTTCACATGGAGTGTTTATCCCATGTGTCTGTGAGAATTTTCATGTATCGATTGTATAACTAGTCCTTAGACTTGAGGTCTTTACAATCTTATGTGTGGTTCAAATAAATTTGACATTCTCCTTCCCCGGTTCAAAAGATCCGATCATAAGGGTATGATTGGGTCATTTGTTGAAACACATGAAGTTTGTAAAGATACAACAGAGAATCGCCACTCTCTCGGATAATATTTTCTTATTAGAGTAGTATTCTAGTTCGCGGGTTGATATGTGTGATCAATGCTTGAGACTTTGGCCGCAGCGGAAGAATTATGTGAGATTCTTGGTTTAACACGATTCATGACACTATCAACATCATACCTTTGACTATATGGGTAGACATTTTCCATACCGTAGGTCAAATGGTGGGGATAAAATGAGGCGAGGGACCGTATCATATGTAAATCACATACAGAATGGGTATATATCTTTCCTTCTCATTTGGGGGCCTTGGCATGTTGCTAGATGTCAACCTTGATCATTGAAATTGAACGACCATCTTATTAGAGGATAATTTATGTTCGATTAAATTATCACGATTCATTTCATGTCCAACTTGAGGGGAACCCAAAAGGTCACACACAACAAATTCCAAATCAATGGTTAACAGTGCACAATACAAATTTAACAGCATATATGATTGTTGTAGGAATTGTTCATAAATGGTTCAATGTGTTTAATTATTTAACATATCATTTATGAGGTTCTATGGTGGCTTAGGGATTGGTGAATGATGATAGGGGCACTTTGGGAATTGGAATAAATAAATAAATAAATAGTAACGTGAATAATAATTTTTTTTTTGTTATTTGTTTTGAATTCCAATTCGGCCCAAACTCTTTTTAGGGTTTTATAATCTCATTAAACCACTAAATTAAGATCCAATAACTAATATTAAATTAGCTTTTATCCCACATCGGATTCTTAATTAATTTTGTTGTCTTTGGAGCACCTATATAAACCCAAATAATTCTTTACAAATTTTTGCACCAAACCATTCATATCTTGGGTTTATATAAGTGAGCAAATCTAAATTTTAAGAGTAAGCCACTGATTTTGAGGATCCTTAAGTCTAATTGACTAAAAGAACCTCGAGTTAAAAGTTTTGAGGTATTTTCCTAGGCTAGCACTAGGGGCAAAATACCCGTTCACTCAAGGCGTAGTCTTGTCGTTGAGTTTTGCCTTTGGTGTGTGCATCTTTGGAGGCCACACACTTGGGTGGCTCCTTGGAACGTGGAAGAGCT
The DNA here is from genome assembly GCA_019454045.1 of Zanthoxylum bungeanum. Classification (NCBI taxonomy): domain Eukaryota; kingdom Viridiplantae; phylum Streptophyta; class Magnoliopsida; order Sapindales; family Rutaceae; genus Zanthoxylum; species Zanthoxylum bungeanum. The sequence goes on from SKCR01006483.1 coordinate 13,018, forward strand.
TGTGAGTTCGATAAAAGCTTGTAGATTGGAGGAAGGATTGGAGGAGTCTGCGGTTCAAGTAAGTCTTCTTTCTTTATTTATTTTAATTAGAGTTCTTATGATAGTTAACATGTTTAGGTTTATGTTCTTTGCATGTTTTATGAGTTTTTTATGCTTAGAATATATAGTAACATGCCTAGGCTTGTAGAATAATAAAAACAAATGGGTCTTGGGGCAAAGGGATAGCGGCATCATAATTTCTTCTTGATTTTCCGTTGCGCACTCGCGGCCGCTTCCCAACACCAATTGTATCCCATTGTTGTGTATTCTCTGCTATTTGCTCTAGGTAATCTAGTGCATTTTCGGGATCTTTATCCCTAAACTCACCATTACACATCATCTCCACTACTTTGTCTACCTTGGGGTGTTAAACCCTCGTAGAATTGGGCAACTACCTCCATGTTTCAAACCCGTGATATGGACAAATATTTAATATTTCTTTATACCTCTCCCAACATTGGTAAAGTGTTTCCCCCGACTCTTGTGTGAATGTTGTGATTCTTCTCTTAAAGGAATTTTTCCTATGAGGGGGAAAGAACTTCTTAAGAAACTGCTCTTGTAAATCATCTCATGTTCTAATAGATCCTGACCTAAGGTTTTGTAGCCAAATTTTAGCTTTATCTGTTGGAGTTTAATCAAGTCCCAAAGATCACAAACAATGCATAAAATCAACATATGAACACATCAAAGGAGGTGGCGGAATCAACTCACATTGAATTCGGTTTTTGATGTTTGAAGAACAAGGTGCGTTTTTGGCTCCCTCCAAGTCACGGCAGTAGCTTCTCCTTGCAGTGGGCTGTGCCGTTTGGACTGGTTTGGTGCTCACCATTTTCGGCCATTGAAGACCACCATTGAAGCTCCAAGCTTCAAGCTTCCATGCTCACAAACTCACTTCCCTATCACCTTTGTATCACTCCTAGAGTGTGCTAGCACTAAGTCTTCTTCAATTGCTTCTCAAAAATTCGGTGGAACCAGAAAATTTTCAAGAAAAAAAACGGCAGTGAAGCCGTGAGAGAGAAGGGGAAAAAGAAGAGGGAAAAGAGAGGGAGAGAAGGAAGAAGAAGACCGTGAGTCTTGCATGTAGGAGAGAGAGAATGACTTTAGTTATATATTTATTAATTCATTTCCAAGTAAAATAAAAATAATATATATAAAACTATTATCAATATGTTTTAAAAAGTAAAAAGCAAAAGTCTAATAATGCTTTCTACTTTTTCACACATCAATCTACTTTACTTAAGTCACATCACATCACTTTAATAAAGTGACATGTTGTCAAGTCACATCACTCAAAGTGACAATTGATTTGACGATTGATGCGACTAACGATTTGACGCTTGATGTGACTTGCGTGCCGCGCTCGAATTCGAAATGCGAATGCGCTCGCAATCACTCTCGGGCTCGGGTTCGCTAATTCCAAATTAACGAATTTTCCGTCGCGTCGTAATTAAATGATTACGCCTAGCGAATTCACTATTCACGTCGCTAACGAATTAATTCTAAATTAATTCGTTCGCCCGAATTAAAATCTAATTTTAATTCCGCGTCGAAATCCAATTTCTAATAATATATCAAATATATTATTTTATCGATTAATTCCAAATTAATCGTTCTCTCTCTTTAATTAATATTTTATCCCAGATAAAATATCTCCTTAATTAATCCCAGATTAATTTTCTCTCTCATCGAATTAATCCCAGATTAATTCTATCTCTCTCTTCTAATTAATCCCAGATTAATCAAAGTGCGAGTAATACGTCATCGGTGAATCTTCGGGAACCGACCCATGAGATCTCCGGATATGTTGGCAGTAAATAAATACGGTCGTCGGACTATCCGAACACGTAAGTACCTCGTACTACGTTTATACCGATTTACAAGACAAGGTTAGCCTCTAGCAAAACGCCATGCCTACCCAATTCTCCAGAAATATTCTTACAGGATATATAGATCTGTATCAAGCGTAGTATACCGTAGTATTGTGTATATCGGCCCAGTATCGGATAATCACGTGCTAGGGCTGGGGCTGGATAAGTGTCTGCCCCGTCCGAAACACATGTCGGATGTCTGGTAACATAGTCTCTATAATCGGATATACATGACCTGGTCACAATATCCCGATTGGTTGCGCAACACTCAAGAGCACTAGTACCATATCCTGCGTGACATCTACTCCAATATGACTGAAGTGACACTTCCGTCTCGACATCACACCCAATACACTACGACTCTCTGATAAACCCAGAAGCGGTGTACACAGAACCGGTTAAAGCCCTGTACCACCAAGACCAAAGTTTACCGATTATCGCAAGTATTAGCGATGCAAGTCTCAGGTTAAGACTATACACACCTACCTCGATTCGGCCTCCCATAGACACATAGTCATAATACCAATGGGATTCCGAGGGGTCTATCCAGAGCGAAGCTGTTTCCCGTACCATCGGTGAAACACGACCTCCTATCGCACTTGCATAAGTATCCAATACTTATATATATGAGAACTATGCCGTTGTGCCCTCACAACGCGCACAAGTGCAATACTAGCCTATTCCGCATTATCGATGTCCAGTCTCGATAATACTTCGGCTAGGGATATTTAATGATTAATCCTTCGGGGATTGATACTGTCTCATATCATCTCAATCCAGGAACTAATCATATGGACCTCTCTTCATTTATACATCTATGGTGATCTAATCACAAATGATGAGAGTGCAATTTCCTTGTCACATAGTTAATTTGTACAGCAACACCGTGATCTGTACAAATAGTGACGCTATGGGTCATATTATCCAACAATCTCCCACTTGGCACATAGCCAGTCACTCGAGTGTCTAACACCCGAACTATGTACAATTCGCTCAAATTGCTGAGGAAAGGTTTTCGTCAGCGGATTTGCTTAATTATCGTCTGACGCGATTTACACGATCATCACATCGCCACGATGTATGATCCGAACGAATCAGATGATATAGAAGTATATATCTGGATCGTCGATGAGACCTTTAATTCTTTAGCCTGTGCTGACGCCTAGCTCAGCTGCTAACAGAACTATATCTAATCTAATTAGATTTATTATCGATCCAAATGGCTTCTATTGCTGCCTAGCTGCAGCAATAATCCGTATTTGTTGTTATATTCGGCAACAGTTATCTTGCTCGGAAGATTTCCAGCTCACTGTCCCAGTGTTCAAACTTTATAGTACCGCAGTAGTATTTACCGGTTTGGAAACTTGCAGCAGTGATCCCAGTCACTTCAAGTTCTCCATCTCCATAGTTTAAGACAACATCTTTAGTTCTCTCAGATACTAACTGATGTTTTAATCTTCAATCCAGTGACTATCACTTGGATTGACTCGATTGTGACTCCATATGCTCAAAGCGTATGAGACACCAATACAAGTACATTTTAAATGTACAATTTCTCAGAGAGTGTTACCAACTCCAAATCTAGCCCAGTAGATCTTTATTCCTTGAATAAAGGTTGTTACTCCCAGAATTCTACGGAGAATTTCTTATGAAAGCCAAGCTTTCACCGATTGTTTTATGGGAATTTCATTGTCAGTGCCCTCTCCCACTAACCTCCTTATATACACAAGAATTATTTCGTTTTGAGTCAAATCATAAACTATTTTGATTATTTCAAAACGTCAGTTCCAAGAACCTTATGCTTGCTTCAATCCAAACATATTGATATACATGGAGTCCATTTCGGACTCATGACACTTTGTCATAATAGGGAGTCGATACCTCGTATCACTTCCTTTGTTCTTGTGTATTCGAAGATTAATGGTATAGTTTCATCCTTGATGAACTATATATGTTCCATTAAGATTCAGTGCCTAGAACAGTATTACTCCGATTTTCATCGAGTTATACTATCCTCCCACTTACCACTGCATATCGGTATTCCTCTTAGGAAAACCGCATGGAGAGCAACAATCTAATTGTTCTCTAGTGAGGTGTTAAGTACAATACTTATGGTTTCCCATAGGATAACCTATATTGGCACTTATCCAATTTGGGTCCTTAGTTTGGTATCATCCAAACGTTATGCCTAGCATACCCAAATTGTCAGGAATGAGAAACCTCGTTTCTTTCCTGTTCATATCCTATACGATATCTGTCAAACAGATTTATATGGAACCTTATTCTAAATAAGTTTTGCACTGTTAGTACATATCCTATTGAAGGAAATGGTAGCTTAAAGCGACTCGTGATTAACCTTATTATGTCTAACAAAATTCGGTTAATCCTGTTCGGACACACCGTCTAACTGACGTGTCCCAAGAGGAGTCCTCATTGAAAGAATACTATACTCTTTCAAGTATACGAGAAACTTACTGCTAAAGTATTTTCCATTACGGTCTTACCGTGGCGGAATAATGCTATAGCCGATCTGTTTGTGTATTTCGTGTCGAAACTTTAAAGTTTCTGATTTGTGTTCTTCAAAAGAAACACATAACCATAACGTGATGCCACATCCGTTAAGGTCACGAAATATTCATGTTCACATCTAGCCTAGCTAGATATGGGCCCACTAACTTCACCATGAATAGGGCTAACAGATCGGTGGCACTTACACTATTACCAAGTAAATAGTATTTTAGGTACTTTACCTAATAAACTAGATTCGCAGACCTTATTTGAATAGTCAAATCAGTCCTAGTATCCACTCTTCAAAAGTGTGGATATACGAGTCTAATTAAATTGTGTCCTAGACAACAATGCCACAAATAAGTCTCTATTGATCAAATCAATTTGAGCTATTTATTTGTCAATTTATATGTTTGAGATTTTTTTTATTTATATTCAAAATATAAATTCTGTTATTCACATCTAATGTATTTATCTCAGTATCATCTTTATATAATAAAACACTCAGTGTTCTATAATATAAAGGTTTTATCCGCAACGGATTAAACACTGATAAAGAGATAATGTCTCTAGTCAAACTAGTTACATTATAACAGTTCCTAATTCAAGTATATACCCGAAGGGTAGTTCCTAAACTTAGGTATCTACGGTCGAAACAGCGACTTTCGTCCCGTTTCCGATTCGCAGAGCAATCTCAGCTTGAAGTCAGTATCCTGCTCAAAGCAGATTCTGAATATCAATACATATATTTTATGTACCACACTAAGTATTTAAAATCTAATTTCAATACTAGCTGTGAACATAACTAAGACAAACATTTTTAAAGTTAGAGCCTCGCCCTTTCTTTAATTCCTTCGTGTCTTCCATATCCAAATGGTAGTCACTTTGGGATATGTCAATTATCCTTTTCAATATTTTAGGAACTTAGGCCAAGCCTTGGGTTTTTAGAATATTGAAAGGAATGTGCACCTCGTGCTACATGCCCAATTGCAAACTTTGACTTTACATGAATAGTCAATTAATTCTCCAAGAATTATAAATTGCAATTTTAATACTTCTTAAATCCAAAATTAGATGACAAGTATATTAAATTAAGCATTAAAGTCATCATAACAAAAATCTTCCAAAGATTTTATGCTCTACTTATCTTGCTTAATTTTGGGCTTAAGGTATAATAAGTTATTTTATCAAATAAAGTAACCTATTATTTATTCCCAATTTGAAAATTAAATCATTTAAAATATTTTAATCCTAGATTATATTTTAAATATCCAACTTTTCAATTTTATCTTGATTACAATAGTCCAACTATTTAATCAACGATTAGTGGTACTTTATATATTATAATGATTATAATAGTCCAACTATATAATCAAATATAATCCAAATTAATTAACCTCAATTACATTGATTACTATAATCCAATTATAAAATCAACTGTAAACTGAAATTAATTAATTCAAATATATTGATTAATATAATCCAATTATATATAATCAAGTATAATACAGTCCAACTGTTTATTAAAACAACAATTTAAATATTAGTCTAACTAACATTTAATCTAATGACGAAATAAAATAAAATGAGCGCATATGGCGAGTAATTGAACGAGTATTGCAAATTCAATTCTTGCCTCCCACTATTTTTCGTCGAGCCTCTAACCCTCTGTCGAGTACTCGGGAAACCGTGTTTCCTAGTGGGCTAGGATCCCGTTAAATATCACACAATCTTGACTTTGGCCAACAAATTGTATGATAATTAACTAGGTAGATCTCGAAGATCAATTGGATCTCATCCAACTCCTAGATCCAGTAGGTGGACATCCAAGTCCCAAACATATATCTTATATATGCCTATACATCGAATGTATACCCTAACCTTTTTCCTCTGAATCAACTAGGCCTTGGCTTTGGCACAACAAACCTAGTGATCCCAGTCAAGCGCGGACCCATTGACATGGAAGCTTCGTAATCAATGTCAATGGACAAGAAGTGGTCTTGACTTTGGCCAACAAACCACAACTTGGACACGACACCGATATGGAACAAAGCCTCGTGATTAAAACACATCTTTGATGGACAAGGGCTTGACTTTGGCCAACAAACCCTGCCAATCTCGGATCTTGAGTAAGAATCACTCAATGGAAGGAAAAAACGCATGATATTTAACGAGGGTTTTTCGCGTGCAAATTGGCTACCAATTTAATTATCTTTGTTAAGGTCTCATCATCATACACCCTTAAGCATGCATTCTAAACACATAATAAAGCGAGTATGAAATAAAATAATAATGATATGCGGATGGATATTTTACATTGATCCTAGATCAAATCTCTCACTTTCTCTCTCCCGCTAGCACTTGTATTACTTCTACCCGTTACACTACACTTCTAAAGAAACCTCTTTTACATGGAGGGGAATAGGTGAGAAGAGAATACAAAGAAATAGGAGATAAGGCTGGACACGCAGGTCCAATTTAATAAATCAAATTTATTACAATTTCCAAAATCGCCCAACCCGACTAATATCCATCCGATATACATTATTCAAAACATCACAACCATGTGTTCATACAAGCATGTTATCAATCAATCAATCAAATTAATTAATCTTGAATATTAGTGATCATCCAATGTTCAAACAAAGATTTGATTTTTGTTCGAGTCAAACTCGTTTTGCAAACACGTACTCAAAGTACAATTTCTACGAATTAAATTAATTACATAATTAAATCCAATTTAATACGTATTTAATTCTAATTCATTATTTAATTCTAAATTAAATATTACACTTTTATTAACGAACCTTTACGACTTAAATTCCAAATTTAATCGCAACGGGTCTCAAAGCCCGATTAACATCTAATGTTTTATTTAATTAAAGTCCAATGGGCTTTTAATTAATTTCTATAGGCGTGGACTTTTGGTCAACTCGGGTCAAACCGAACAACCAAAATCCAATCCGGGAGTTACCCCATAAGCCTTTAAATTAATTTTGGCCCATTAGGCCCAATTAAATAATTAAGGTCCATTAAGTCATAATTGGACCTTTTGGATTCGGTTTTGGGCCTAATTGGATCCAACCAATTTTGCCTAAACCCAACTTTGTTACAACAAAGCCCAAAAGCCCAATTACAACCCAACAAGCCCAATTTCCAAAATCAAGCCCAAATTAATTAACTTATAAAATTCCAAATTTCACAATTAATTAACCTAAGTGTAATACACAATCAATTACCCAATTAACATTTCTAAAATATCAATTAGCCTAATTAATCATGCACTTTAACAACCAAATAGTGTCCAACACAATTCAATTAAAATCAAACCCAAATTAACATGCTATCAAGTCTCGGCAATTAGGGGTTTTTCAATTCGATTCGGTTTCAATCCAATTGAGTCCACAATCTTAATTTCCCAAATCAATTCAATTCATCCAATGAATTAAAACAACAAAATCACAAAGAATTTCATGTTCTTTAAAATCGGCCAAGCCACTTTAAAAGGGAAAAATGTTCCAAATCAAAATTCAATCCAATTGAACTTCAAAACAACATTAACCAATTGTTTTAAGTCATCCAATGATCAAACAAAACAAAATTACCAAGACATTAGGTTCTCCAATTTTCGGCCAAGCCTCCAATTTGGGGAAAAATGAATCCAATCCAATTTCATGAAATTGACCACACACAATCTCAATTAAACATGTTCTAAGCATACTTAAAATCCAATTCAATTAAAACATGCTTAAAACACATTTTACCCAATTCAAGTTTCATATCCAACCTAAGAATTGGGGAAAATTGATCTAATCCAATTTTCTTGAAATTGATCATGCACAACTTCAATTCAACCTCATTCAAGCATAATGCATCAAACAATTCAACCAAATCATGCCTAAATCGAGTTTACCCAAATTAAAGTTTTGACCAAAAATTTGCAAATTGGGGAAAATCAATCCAATGATTTTTTGTCAAATTGATTACATATATCTCAAATTAGATCATATATAAGCATTCTAACACAATCAATTTGTCAGAATCAAGCCAAAATCAAAAAGCCCCAAATTACTCAAGAACCCTAATTCGGATTTCATGCATCAATGACTCTAGATACCATTGTGGAGTTAATCAAGTCCAAAGATCACAAACATGCATAAAAACAACATATGAACACATCAAAGAGAGGGGCGGAATCAACTCACATTGAATTCGGTTTTTGATGTTTGAAGAACAAGGTGCGTTTTTGGCTCCCTCCAAGTCACGGCAGTAGCTTCTCCTTGCAGTGGGCTGTGCGGTTTGGAGGTTTGGTGCTCACCATTTTCGGCCATTGAAGACCACCATTGAAGCTCCAAGCTTCAAGCTTCCATGCTCACAAACTCACTTCCCTATCACCTTTGTATCACTCCTAGAGTGTGCTAGCACTAATTCTTCAATTTGCTTCTCAAAAATTCGGTGGAACCAGAAATTTTGAAGAAAAACGGCAGTGAAGCCAGAAGAGAAGAAGAAGAAAAAGAAGAGGGAAAAGAGAGGGAGAAGAAGACCGTGAGTCTTGCATGTAGGAGAGAGAGAATGACTTTAGTTTATATATTTATTTTAATTCATTTACAAAAACAAAATAAATATATATAAACTATTATCATATATTTTTAAAAGTAAAAGCAAAAGTCTAATAATGCTTTCTACTTTTCACCATCATTTCTACTTTAACTTTAAGTCACATCACATCATCACTTTAATAAAGTGACATTTGTCAAGTCACATCACTCAAAGTGACAATTGATTTGACGATTGACGCGACTAACGATTTGACGCTTGATGTGACTTGCGTGCCGCGCTCGAATTCGAAATGCGAATGCGCTCGCAATCACTCTCGGGCTCGGGTTCGCTAATTCCAAATTAACGAATTTTCCGTCGCGTCGTAATTAAATGATTACGCCTAGCGAATCACTATTCACGTCGCTAACGAATTAATTCTAAATTAATTCGTTCGCCCGAATTAAAATCTAATTTTAATTCCGCGTCGAAATCCAATTTCTAATTAATATATCAAATATTAATTTTATCGATTAATTCCAAATTAATCGTTCTCTCTCTTTAATTAATATTTTATCCCAGATAAAATATCTCCTAATTAATCCCAGATTAATTTTCTCTCTCATCGAATTAATCCCAGATTAATTCTATCTCTCTCTTCTAATTAATCCCAGATTAATCAAAGTGCGAGTAATACGTCATCGGTGAATCTTCGGGAACCGACCCATGAGATCTCCGGATATGTTGGCAGTAAATACGGTCGTCGGACTATCCGAACACGTAAGTACCTCGTACTACGTTTATACCGATTTACAAGACAAGGTTAGCCTCTAGCAAACGCCATGCCTACCCAATTCTCCAGAAATATTCTTACAGGAATATATAGATCTGTATCAAGCGTAGTATACCGTAGTATTGTGTATATCGGCCCAGTATCGGATAATCACGTGCTAGGGCTGGGGCTGGATAAGTGTCTGCCCCGTCCGAAACACATGTCGGATGTCTGGTAACATAGTCTCTATAATCGGATATACATGACCTGGTCACAATATCCCGATTGGTTGCGCAACACTCAAGAGCACTAGTACCATATCCTGCGTGACATCTACTCCAATATGACTGAAGTGACACTTCCGTCTCGACATCACACCCAATACACTACGACTCTCTGATAAACCCAGAAGCGGTGTACACAGAACCGGTTAAAGCCCTGTACCACCAAGACCAAAGTTTACCGATTATCGCAAGTATTAGCGATGCAAGTCTCAGGTTAAGACTATACACACCTACCTCGATTCGGCCTCCCATAGACACATAGTCATAATACCAATGGGATTCCGAGGGGTCTATCCAGAGCGAAGCTGTTTCCCGTACCATCGGTGAAACACGACCTCCTATTGCACTTGCATAAGTATCCAATACTTATATATATGAGAACTATGCCGTTGTGCCCTCACAACGCGCACAAGTGCAATACTAGCCTATTCCGCATTATCGATGTCCAGTCTCGATAATACTTCGGCTAGGGATATTTAATGATTAATCCTTCGGGGATTGATACTGTCTCATATCATCTCAATCCAGGAACTAATCATATGGACCTCTCTTCATTTATACATCTATGGTGATCTAATCACAAATGATGAGAGTGCAATTTCCTTGTCACATAGTTAATTTGTACAGCAACACCGTGATCTGTACAAATAGTGACGCTATGGGTCATATTATCCAACATTATCCTTTAAAGAAAAGGGAAAAACTGTAACCAAATTATTATTCATGCTACAATTTTGGTCGATGCAAGTGTTTATATAATTCTCGGGATCTTTAGGTGCTTTGATAAAGGTTTTCTGATCTAGACCATGGAATTGGGTAAAAGATGATGACACTTGATTTAAAATTAAACGTGTGCTTCTGGAGGAAAAATAATGCAAGATGGTGATTCCTGACCTAGTGGGATTCATGAAATTTTCTGAGTGTCCTAGGGTGATGGAATCCATGCTGAAACTGTTTCTTCCTGATTAAAACTGGGTTTTCAACTTGGGCAGGCGGATTTTCCATTGGTTTCAGCCATTTGACTAACATTGAGGTAATGAGTACTCTCTTTTGGAATCTGCCACTAGATGTTCGAGACTATGTTTCATGCAACTTAACAAAAAAAAACTATATGTAAAAATAGAAATTGCAAAGACAAAACTTCTTAAAAACGAATTAAATAAAAAAATGAAACGAAACAAATAAAGGAAATACAGATGCATGATTTTGATCTAAAACATCCTCTAACCCTTGTTTATTCCGAATCTCAATTAAATCTCTCGCTCATTTTTCTCAATGTCTTCAATTATATTTCGGAAGCTTATGATAGCATCTTTACGTGGGGATGGCTCAAGAAATTCTTTTATGAACGTAAACACCTTTTTTTTTTTTTTTTTATTTGATTTTTTATTTTTAGAAGGAAAGGAAACCAGAAGAAAAAAAAACGAGAAAAGAAAAGAGAAGAAAAAAAAAAACGGGAAAGTAGAAAAAAAAATAAAACCGAGAGAAAAAGGATCCACCAGCCCCTTCAACAGAACCAAGGAACAAAAGAACACAGAAAGTAAAAAAAAGAACCCGGGCCGGGGTCGCAAAACAAAAGAATAGCAAACAAATAATAAATGAAAGGAATACCCAGTCGAAAATAACAGATACAAAAGAAAACCCTGAAATTCTGAACACCAAAAAACAAGGACACAAAAAAAGGGACTTTAGAAAACAAACAAACACAAAAGAACCAGGAAGAACACCAAAATGAGAAAAAACAAAAAAGACAAAACTCCGACACAACACACAAAAACACACAACAAAAAAGAGGATAACCAAAAACCAAAACCACCAAAATATACAAAACAAACAAATATTATGCTAAAAGATAAAACACCCAGCCAGCAATAAAACCCGTCACACACGAAAAGACAGCCACACACAAAAAAGGAAACCACACCGGACACAAATAAACTACATAAAACAACCAGAAAACCGACCGAAGACAAAACCCAAAGAAACCCCCCCATACACCCAAAAATAAAACAAAAAACAAAAGATAACAACACACAGATAGAAAGACAAACAAAATACCGTTAACAAAATGAACATACTAAAGAAAAAAAAAGTAAAAGCACCAAACAGAAACCAAAACGAAATGCACATAAACCAATACAACATAATAAAAAATTCCAACAAGTCCAAACAAAGCAAAAACCACAACAGAGATTACTCCAATTAACCCCAAAAAGAGAAACTTACAGGAATGCAAGAACCAAAGCCATTACTCACTGAAACAACGCACTCAAACAGTAGCAATCTGACGTGCTTGCAAACACCCTGTTCCACTTGAATTCCCAGCAAACAAAGAAGAAGGTGTCGAAAAAACAGAAACCAAAATAACATATTTAAAGAACAATGCCTGCCCGGTAGTGCCAAAGGGACCAATCAGATTACAAAAACAGCCCCCAAAAGGAGAAGTAGATGACGCTTATTAAGCACCATAAGAGACATAAGAAATAAAACAAAAAGAACCAGTGCACGGAAAGGAGAACGGAAAGGTGTGGAACGGAGCCCCAGATTGAAGTTGGAATTGGTTGAGTTGTGTGTTTTTTTTTACTTTTTAATTTTTTCTTTTGTATGTTTTTGTATTATTTATTTTAAGTTGATTGTTTTATTCCTGTAACCAATAAAATTAAGAACAGGTCTCTTGTATGTGTGATTTTGGGTTCAGGATCATCAGGATTAATCGGATAGTTGGGATCTAAACAATAAAAGAAGGAAAAGGAAGATAAGATCCGAATAAAAATAAATACGAAATAAAATAAAGAAAATAAAAGTAGAGAAAAAAGAATTAATAAATATTATATCTACTTCCCCGGTAACGGCGCAAAAACTTGACACACTCAAAAAAGTAGTCTTTATCCCAAGTATAAGAGGTTATAAGTTAATTAAATAACCCGTGAGTCCGGGGTCGTACACAGAAAGAGATTTAGCAAAATAGAATAATGTGTGTATGTTCGGAAAAGAAATTGATTGTGTTGAAGTAGTTGTAGATTTAGGTGAATGCAATTATAGAATGAAATGCTGGCGTGGAGTTAGGGATCCCTTTTAGTTTTAAACATTAGAAATCTCGCTTTATTATTAATTTATAAATTGCCTTTGTTACCACTTAATTATTCAGGTATTATTATGTCAATATAAAGAACCAGCATAAAGGCTGGTAATCATTTATGTCAATTATAGTCCTACCAAGGTACTAGTATGCCAAAAACATAAAACCGGGCCATAAGGCGGGTGATACCGTTTGCCTATACCAAGACCTATCAAGGTACTTAATTATACCAAAATGTATAAAACCAGCCATATAGGTGGTGGAAAGATAAAACCAGCCATTTAAGGCTAGAAGGGGTAGAAAGATAAAATCGGCAATAAAGGCGGTAGAAAGATAAAACCAGCATAAAGGCGGTAGAAAGGTAAAACCAGCCATAAAGCGGTAGAAAGGTAAAACTAGCCTAAAGACGGTAGAAAGATAAAACCAGCCATAAAGGCGGTAGACAGATAAAACCAGCATAAAGGCGGCGGTAGAAAGAAAAACCAGCCATAAAGGCGGTAGTAGAAAGATAAAACCAGCCATAAGGCGGTAGAAAGATTGTCAATAATAATCTGAATTATATTAAGTCTTAATCATTAGATTTCAATTTATTTTATTATAATAGAAGCGAGTTTTAATTTATATTTCCATTATAAAAGCTTCACCTTACCCCAGCAGAAAAGAAATTAGCTACTTATTGTAATAAAACATACTCGTATTTATTATTTAAGAAAAAAGACATTACAAAAAGCTTTAAGTAAATAAATAAACAAGACTCTCTCCAAGATTAACAGAGGAATCAAGAAAGAAAGTATGAAAATTTCAGGAAACTTGGCCACCTAGACCAGTGAATGCATGTTTTGGACACGTGTCAAAGAATGGTGAGGCCACGTTGGGGACACGTGTCAGAGAATGGTGAAGCAACGTTGGGGACACGTGCCATGACGTGCTTGCAGAATTTACGACGTGCTTGCAGAATTTACGACGTGTTTGTAGAATTTACGACGTGCTTGCAGAATTTTCCTTTTTCTTTTTCACGTCTGATTTGTCCTGTCGAGATTCCGAACAGTATTCCTGATAAAACATAAAATAACACAGTAAAAAGCACTCAAGCATAACTTTAAAATATTATTTCACAAATGTGTCAATTTAAGGGGATTAGTGAACTATAAGTGTAAAATGATTAACTTATCGTCTAATAAATATGCACTTTTTAGTATTCATCATTGGCATTGTATTTTTTTCATAAACCGATGATGAGTCTCCTAATAGGGACACCATATGAAGGTTTAGGAAGGTTATAAGGTATAAATGCTAGAGAAAGACTATATATATTTGGACAGATATAAACCATCACATCCAGTCGTACATAGCCATCACATCAGGCCGGATATAACCTAAGTCAGGCCAGATATACGCCATGTTTCCAATTTTAGAAAAGGATTCGATCTCTCTTTCCTTATTAGCCAATTTCCATAAACCCAGATTCTTTCATTCTTAACGATTATATTCTTTCCTTATTACCACCATCAATAATTGTTAATTTCCTTTTTTTACTTACTAAATAGATTATTTTATTCTTAAAATTAAAAAATTACTGCTATAAAAACATAGGAACTTCACACAAATAGGGATCCGAATTTTGAGACCTCTAATTGATCATTTACCAGAAATCAGAGAAACACACACACCCAACAGCAACATAGAAGCCCTAATTCCTTAGATCTTTCTCCAGTAGATAAACCTAACAATCAACTCAAAACTCTCAGACGTGTTACATCTAAGGTAAGACCTAGTTGCCCTTATACTTTAATTCTGCATTTATTATTTCACCACTGTATATTCCGACCAGACATACATTTTTCATAAAATAATTTCGGCCGTATAAACTGGAAAAATTCGGTCGCATACTTTTTTCTCTATGGTATATAGTATGGAAATCCATACGTAAATTCCATGATCGATTTCGAATGGATTGTAGTATGGACTGTAATTACGATGCAACTCCACGTTCCACTTTGAAATAGTTGCGTGTGTCCTTTTTTCTTACTGTTTTATCAATACCGATTATTTCATTTTGTCATTGTAATTTCGTTATTATGCTACTATGCATGATTCTGTGCCTTATGAATACTGGTTTCAAGCATGCCGTGATATATCCATGTTATTTATTTCCATGCATAATTTTACATTCTAGGCATCTGGTTTATACATTAAATATATATAGTGGTAATATACATATCCGATGGGATCCAAGATATGTCCGGCCAAGTTTATTTTATTTGTTATTTATTATAACCTATTATTGCCTTAATGAATGCTTGGCTACCACATGAAATATAAATTGCCTTGTGTGATTACATGCAATATAAATTTTTCATGTTTGATTTATGAATAGTAAGATATGTGAATCATTTTTCGAACTTGGATATTATACTGGCATCAGTAAGTGAGCATTTTGAACCCAAACAGGTTTAAAGTCGGACCTTACGAGTGGTGTAGTGCGGCCTTAAATCATTCCCAATGTCTTATACTGGGCGGCGACTCTTTTATTCTTCAATTAGTTCCTCAGGGAATAATCTTTACTTTCTGGCCATCGACGCCATAGGCATAGCGGTAAACCCTGCCTAACTTCTACAAATAGAGACTCCACTAAGGATAAAGATTCAGTCTTGAAATATTCCTTGTAGTATCCATGGTGAGACTTAGGTGAATCATGCCTTCATTATTTTTGCATACCTTTCGAACCCCGATGGCATTATATATCGAGAAATCATTTTCACTCAAGGTGATGGATTGGTATGTGATGATAACCGTCACTTATTGGCACGTATTCTTAAATATTGGCATGCCCATTTGGTGGTTCGAAAACTTGGATGAGGATACCTAGTTGTGGACAACCTTTCACCGATGAAAGCCTAAGCCTCACCCGCGATAAGCCCAGATTCGTGCCAGGAATTTTTTCCTTAGGAATAATCCTCCATATTGCTTGTTTTTGGGCCATAATCATTTGAAGTGGCTTGATCTCTTTACCATGGGACGGAAACTGATTGGGCATTTTCAACTAGGATAAGTTTTCCTTTCACGATAATTAGGTCAATTACTTCAAAATATATGTGCGCAACTTGTATAACAACCTCGTTGGGCCTAAAGTAATTTGTGATAGTCCAAATATGCCAAGACATGAGTTTGATACTTGCACCGACTTTTATTCGGAAAAAGTACGATCTGCCTTGGCTGGCTTGGACATTCCTAATACTTACTGGCACATCTCGACCAATTCTTCATTTTTTAAACAATGGAAAATCCCCATATTAGGCTTAGTAATTTTGTAAATGGGCGGCCTGTTGGACAGTTATAACCCATAGCGTCACTATTTGTACAGATCATGGTGTTTTTATACAAATTAACTATGTGACACAGGAGATTGCTCTCTTATCATTGGTGATTAGATCACCAAGATGTATAAATGATAGGAGGTCCTTATGATTAGTTCCAATATTGAGATGATATGAGACAGTATCAATCCACGAAGGATTAATATTATCGAGATAAGACATCGATAATGCGTAAAAGACTAGTATTACACTTGTGCGCGTTGTGAGGGCATAATGACATAGTTCTCATATATTTGGGTATAGGATACTCATGCAAGTGTAATAGGAGGTTGTATTTACCGATGGTACGGGAAACAGCTTCGCTCTGGATAGACCCCCTCAGAATTCCATTGGTAGTGTGACTATGTGTCTATGGAAGTCCAAAATCAGGGTAGGTGTATTTGGTCTTAACCTGAGACTTGCACCGCTAATACTTGCGACAATCAATATACTTTGGTTTTAGGTCGTCCAGGGCTTTAATAGGTTCTGTGTACGCCTCTGATGGGTATATTGAGAATCGTAGTGTGTTGGGTGTGATGTCAAGACAGAAGTATCACTCCAGTCATATGGAGATGATGATCACGCAGGGATACAAAAATGGTTCTCTAAGGGCTGCAACCATCGGGATAATATGACTTGGTCATGATTATCCGATAATAAAGAGACTAGTTGCTAGTGATCCGATATATGCTTTGTACGGGGCAGACATTGTAGCAGCCCCAAGCCTTGCATGTGATCATCCGATACTGGATCGAAATACGCAATACTATGTATACTACGCCTGATATAGATCGCTTATTCCTGTAAGCATGTTTCTGGAGAATTGGGTAGGCATGTCGCTTTGCTAGAAGCCAACCTTGTCTTGTAAATCGGTAAAAACAAGTACGAGGTACTTACGTGTTCGGATAGTCCGACAATCGAATTTACTGCCAACATATCCGGGGATCTCATGGGTCGCTTCCTGAAGATTCATCGATGACGTATGACTCGCACTTTATTAATCTGGGATTAATTTGATGAGAGAGAAAATTAATATAGGATTAATTACGGAGATATTTTATCTGGGATAAAATATCGTTTAAAGAGAGAGAACGATTAATTTGGAATTAATCGATAAAATAATATATTAGATATATTATACGAAATTGGATTTCGACGCGGAATTAAATTTAGAATTTAATTCGGGTGAACGAGTTAATTTGGAATTAATTCGTTAGCGACGTGAATAATGATTTTGCTAGGTATAATTATTTAATTACGTCACAACGGAAAATTCGTTAATTTAGAATTAGCGAACCCGAGCCAGGGAGTATTTGCGAGCGCAATCGCATTTCGAATTCAAGTACGGCCCGTAAGTCACATCAAGCGTCAAATCATTAGTCACATCAAGCGTCAAATCATTAGTCACTTTGAGTGATGTGACAACTTGTCACTTGATTGATTGAATGATGTGAATAGTGATGTGAGTGGTTGATAGCATTTAATGACATTTTGGAGCCAAATTTTGTGTTGACTTTTGGAAAGTTTTTTACAAAAATTTGGTATATGTTTATTTTGATTTTGGAAATCAATTTCAACACAATACATTTTACTCTCTCTCTCTCCTTTGGTTCACGCTTTTTGGAGCCATTTTTCCTCTTTCTCTCACACGGTCTTGGACCATCTTCTTCCTCCATATTCTGTCACTGCCGAATTTGAAGGAGAAGCTAAGGATTTTTGTGGCAAAATTCCTAAGTGCTAGCACACCATTTGAGTCTTGCGAAGGTGATAGGGAACCGCACATGTGAGTTTGGAATCACATCACGAAAGCTTGGAGCTTGGAGTTTGGACCATTGCCGAATTTGGAGGACCAAATTTCAGCCACTGCCGTGACTTCTAGGAGGGCAGATAATAATTTTTTGTTCTTCGTTGTATCGCTTAACCGATCTTCGTGAGTATTTCGCAACTCCTTGATGTATTCGCATATTGTTTCTTACTTGTTATTCGATCCTTGGGACCGTAGAAACTCCAACAATGGTATCAGAGCGAGTTAAAAGCATGAAACTTGATTTAGGGTTAAAATTGGGTAAAATGTATTTGAGCATGATTTAATGAAATTGGATGATTGAGTATGCTTAAATGATGTTGAATTGAAGATTGATTGGATCAATTTCATGAAATGTTGTTTGGAACAATTTTCCCCAATATTCTTGCTTGGCCGAATGAAGAGGAACCCTAAATGTATTGGGATTTTTGATTTTTTGATTCATTGGATGAGTTGGAATCATGTTGGGAATGTTGATTTAATGTTTAATTGGATTTAATTGGATTGAATTCGAATTGGACATAATTATCCCCAAATTGCCGAGACTATAGCATGTATATATGGGTTTGATTTTTTGATAAATTGTGTTGGACACTAATTATTGTTAATGAACATGATTAATTAGGCTAATTGATGTTTTGGAAATATTGAATTGGGTAATTAATTATGCCATACACTTTGTTTAATTAAATATGAAATTTGGAATTTTTGTAGTTTAATTAAATGGGCGTAAATTGGATTTGGGCTTAAAAGTTGTAAATGGGCTTGGTTGTACCAAGATGGGTTTAGGCTAAATTGGTTGGATCCAATTGGGCCCAAAACCATTTCCATAAAGTCCAAATGCGACTAATGGACCTTTATTATTTTAATTGGGCCTAATGGGCATAAATTGATTTCTGGGCTTATGGGGTTATTCCTTGATTGTGCTTTGGTTATTGGGTTTGACCCAAGTTGACCAAAAGTCCACGCCTTACAGAAATTAATTAAAAGCCCATTGGACTTTAATTAAATAAACATTGGATGTTAATCGGGCTTTGAGACCCGTAACGATTAAATTTGGAATTTAAGTCATAAAAGGTTCGTTAATAAAGTGTAATATTTAATTTGGAATTAAATAGTGAATTAGTATTAAATACATATTAAATTGGATTTAATGTTGTAATTTAATTTAATTCAAGAATTCGTACTTTGAGTACTTATTCGCAAAACGAGTTGGACTCACGCAAAATCAAATCGTTGCTTGAACATTGGATGGTCACTAAAATCAGATTAATTAATTGGATTAGATTGATTGATAACATGCTTGTGTGAATACATGGTTGCGATGCATGAATAATGTATATTGGATGGATATTAGATGGGTGGGGCAATTTTGGAAATTGTTGTAATAAATTTGGAATTTATTAATTGGACCTGCGTGTCCAGCCTATTACCTCATACTCTTTTTATTTCTCTTCTCACCTATTCCCCTCAATGTAAATGAGGTTCTTTAGAAGTTTTATGTAACGGGTAGAAGTAATACATGTGCTAGCGAGAGAGAGGAAAGAGAGAGATTTGATCTAGGATCAATGTGTTAAGTATCCATCCGCATATCATTATTATTTATTTATTTACGCGCCTTATTATGTGTTTAGAATGCATGTTTAAGGGTGTATGATGATGAGACCTTAACAAAGATAATAAATTGGTTGCCAATTTGCACGCTAAAAACCCTCACAAAATATTAAGTGTTTTTCCTTCCATTGAGTGATTCTTACTCAAGATCCAAGACTGGCATTGGTTTGTTGGCCAAAGTCAAGACCTTTGTCCATCGAGGATGTGTTTGAATCATGAAGGCTTTGTTCCATATTGGTGTATTGTCCAAGTTGTGGCTTGTTGGCTAAAGTCAAGACCACTTCTTGTCCATCGACATTGATTACGAAGCTTTCCATGGTCAATGGGTTCCGCTTAACTGGGATCACTAAGTTTGTTGTGCCAAAGCCAAGGCTTATTTGATTCAGAGGAAAAAGGTTAGGTAATATATTGGATATATTGGCATATATAAGATATATGTTTCGGACTTGGATGTCCCCCTACTGGATCTAGGAATTGGATGGGATCCAATTGATCTTAGAGAGATACCTAGTTAATTATCATACAATTTGTTGGCCAAAGTCAAGATTGTGTGACATTTAATGGGATCCTAGCCCACTAGGAAACACGATTTCCCGAGTACTCGACAGAGGGTTAGAGGCTCGCCGAAAAATAGTGGGAGGCAGGAATTAAATTTGCAATATTCGTTTAATTACTTGCCATACGCACTCATATCAAATCATTCGTCAAATAAATTAAATGTTAGTTGGACTAATATTTAAATCGTTGTTTTAATAAAACAGTTGGACTGTATTCAAACTATTTCATTAATAGTTGATTATATAATTGGATTATAGTAATCAATATATTTGATTTAATTAATTATAGTTGATTTTATAATTGGATTATAGTAATCAATATAATTGAATTTAACCTATTAAATTATAGTTGATTGTATAGTTGGACTATAGTAATCATTATAATGAATAGTACCTAAATCGTTGATTAAATAGTTGTACTATTAGAATCAAGATAAAAATGAAAGATTAGTGTTTAAAACATAATCTTGGGGAAAATGTATTTAAACGACTTTAATTTTCAAATTGGGAATAAAATTTCAGGATGGTCCTGGAAACTAATAAGTTACTTTATTTGATAAAATAACATATTAGGCCTAAGCCAAGAGTTAAGTAAATAGTAAGAGCATGATCTTTGGAAGATTCATGTAATGATAACTTTAGTGCTTAATCCATTAAGCTTGCCAAATAGACTCTTTAATTTCTTAATCAGAACTAAGGATTAGATCCTTAAAGTATGATAATGAAATTGAAGGATCTTCGTAGATCTATTTTAGATCTTTGAAGTACTATATTGCAATAGTAAACTCTTGGAGAGTTAATGGCTATACTGATGGAGTCAAAGCCAAAGTTTGCAATATGACAAGAAGCGCAAGGCACATCTTACTTCGACATTCCGGAAGGCCAAGGCTTGGCCAAAGGCTTCTGGGGACCGAATATGGCAAATGCAAAATCATTATAATCTTCTGGGAAGATAAATGACATATCCCAAAATGTCTGCCTAAATTGTGGCAAACGGGATCGCGGAAGCGTGACTGCCGTTTGAACAAAGCAGACATGAAGGAATTGAAGACGAGCAAGGCTCTGACTTCAAATATGTTTGTCATAATTATGTTCAGTACTAGTATTAAAATTGGATTTTAGATACTTAGTATGATACATAAATATATATTGATGTACAGAATCTGCTATGAGCAGGATACTGACTTCATTTGAGATTTATTTGCGAATTGGAAACGGGACGAAAGTCGCTATTTTAACCGTAGATACCTAAATTTAGGAACTACCCTTCGGGTGTGTACTTAAATTAGGAAACTGTTAAAATGTAACTAGTTTGACTAGATACATTATCACTATATCAGGGTTTAACCCGTTGCGGGTATACCTTTGTATTCTAGAACACTAAAGTATTTTATTATATAAAGATGATATTGAGATAAACACATTAGATGTGAATAACAGTATTTATATTTTGAATATAAAAGAATCTCAAACATATAACATGACAAATAAATAACTCAAACTGATTTGATCAGAAGAGACTTATATGTGGCATTGTTGTCTGGGACATAATTAACAAGACTCGTTTATCCACACTTTCGAAGAGTGGATACTATGACGGATTTGATTCTATTCAAATGATGTCTACGAATCTAGTTTATTAGGCAAAGTGCCTAAAACACTATTTACTTGGTAAAAGTGTAAATGCCACTGATCTGTTAGCCATAGTTCGTAGTGAAGCAAGTGGGCCCATGTCTAGCTAGGCTAGAGGTGGATATGAATATTTCGTGACCTTTACGGATGTGGCATTGCGTTATGGTTATATGTTTCTTTTGAAACACAAATCGGAAACTTTTAGAGTTTCGACACGAAATAGACAAACAGATCAGTTAAAGTATTAAACCATCACGGTTAGACCATGATGAAAATACTTAAGCAATAAGTTTCTCAAGTACTTGAAAGAGTATAATATTCTTTCAAAGAGATATCCTCCCGGAACACGTCATTTTGACGGTGTGTCCGAACAGAGTAACGGAATTTTATTAGACATGATAAGGTTAATCCTGAGTCGCTCTGAGCTACCATTTCCTTCAACGGATACGCATAAACAGTGCAAAACTTATTTTGAATAAGGTTCCATAAAAATCTGTTTGACAGACTTCATATTAGATATGAACAGGAAAGAAACCGGGTTTCTCATTCCTGATTATTTGGGTATGCTAGGCATATGTTTGGATGATACCAAACTAAAACCCAAATCGGATAAGTGCCTAAGTTGTGGGTTATCCTAGGGATACCAAAGTATAGTACTTATACAACTCACAAGAGAACAATGTAATTATTGCTCGCCATGCGGTTTTCCTAAGAGGAATACCGATACGCACTGGTAAGTGGGAGGAAAGTAAAACTCGATGAAAATCGGAGTAATACTGTTCCAGGCACTGATTCCTTAATGGAACACAAATAGTTCATCAAGGATGAAACTAAACCAGTAATCTTCGATTACACAAGAATCGCGTAAGTCGGAGAGAGTCAGAAAACAACCTGGGGTATGGGTTTCTGATCTTACCTCATAAAGATGTCAATCTTATTGAGGAATACGAACTGACTACGTATGAGGAAGTGATACAAGATATCGACTCCCTATTATGGCAAAGTACCATGAAATCCGAAATGGATTCCATGTATATCAACTAAGTTTGGATACTAGTTGATGTACCGCAAGGCATTGTGCCTATTGGTACTATATAAGTCTTCAAGGAAGACATACATGGATGACAACAAACCAACGTACTAAGCTAGGCTTGTAGCGAAAAGGTATCGTTATCAACATTGTGTCGATTACGACAAAACCTTTTGACTGTTGCCATGGTAAATCCATTTGGATAATGCTTGCTAATGTTGCATATTTTAATCATGAACTAGCAAACAAGGTTTGCAGGTTAATCGATCCATGGATGGATTGAAGCAAGCATAACATTCTTGGAATTATCGTTTTGATGTAATCATAATGGTGTATGATTTAATTCAAAACGAAAATGATTCTTGTGTATATAAGAGGGTTAGTGGGAGCACACTGACAATGAAAGTCCTAAATAATGATAATATATATCATTTCTTGGAAATGATATTCCCATATAACAATCGGTAAAAGCTTGGCTTTCGTAAAAATTCTCCGTAGAATTCTTGGGAGAAACAACCTTTATTCTATGAATAAAGATCTACTGGGATAGATTTAAAGCTGTTAATAGTCTCCGAGAACTCGTACATTGAAATAAATATACATGACCTGGTGACTCATACGCTTTGAGCATATGGATTCACAATCGGGCCAATCCAAGTGATAGTCACTGGATTGATGTTAAGAACATCCATTAGTATCTTAGAGATATAAGAATGCTGTCTTAAACTATGGAGAAGGAGAACTTGAAGTGACTGGGTTCACTGTAGCAAGTTTCCTAAACCGATAAGACGACTATAAGTCGCATAAAGGTACTATAAAGTTTGAATAACGGAACAGTGAGCTGGAAATCTTCCAAGCAAGATACTGTTACCGAATAAATAACAAATGCGGGTTATTGCTGCAGTTGAGGCAACAATAGAATATATTTGGGTCAATAACAAATCTAATTAGATTAGATGTAGTTCTGTTAGCAGCTAAGCTAGGCTACAACGCAGGCTAAAGAATTAATGGTCTCATCAACGATCCAGATATATACTTCGACTATTCATCTGATTCGTTCGGATCATACATCGTGGTGATGTGATGATCGTATAAGTCGCATCAGATGATAATCATGCAAATCCGCTTACGAAAAACATTTTCTCAGCAGAAATTTGAGCCAACCGTACATAGTTCGGGTGTTAGACACTCGAGTGACTGGCTATAGGCCAAGTGGGAGATTGTTGGACAGTTATGACCCATAGCGTCACTATTTGTATAGATCATGGTGTTGTTGTACAAATTAACTATGTGACAAAGGAGATTGCTCTCTTATCATTTGTGATTAGATCACCAAGATGTATAAATGATAGGAGGTTCCTTATGATTAGTTCCTGGATTGAGATGATATGAGACAGTTGTGGTTTCTATTACCAAGCCCCAAGATCAACAAGAGCAAACAAAATATATATAAATGAATGAACAATATTGAAGTATGGCGGAATCATACTCACAAAAAAACGGAATGCGGATGCGTTGATGAAATGAAAACTTCTCCTTTGTGCAGTGATGAATTCGGCCAAGGTGGAAAGTGCAGCTCCAAGCTTTGTTTGATCCTCCCAAGCTCAAGGATTAGTTTCCCATATCACCTATGTATGATCCCTTGAAGGTGCTAGCCTTTGTTGTGATTTTGAATGCACAACTTCTTCAAATCTTGCCACAAAAATGAAGAAATGGAGAGCCCAAAACTGCATGCAGTTTCGGCAATGTGAGAGAGAGGAGAGTTGAATGATTTTTGTTACAAAAAATCAATTTATATTTATGCCACAATATTTATTAAATAATAATAAACTTATGACACAAATCATGCAATGGCTTAGAGTGTCAAACACTCAATTCCATGCAAAACCATTGAGTGCATTGTACACTATCTCCATGCAATGCATTAGAGTTAAATAATGCATAATATGACATGTGTCATTGGGCCCCACACGTTTCCAAATGAAAGTGGGCCCACGTGCACTCACGCGTTCGGGTTCGATATTTCCGAAATACGAACTTACGTCGCAACGTTAATTAAATCGAATTTAAATAAATA
>SKCR01006484.1:0-24616 GCA_019454045.1 Zanthoxylum bungeanum
TATGTGCGTTGATTGGGATAACCCAATAAGCCTCATTTCTCTATCTTTATAGAATTTTATGCCTAAGACATAAGAAGCTTCTCTTTGGTCCTTCATATAGAAATTCTTAGAGAGGTAAGCTTTAACGCCCTGCATCATCCCGATGTCAATCCCAATGATCAAGATGTCATCAACATAGAGAACTAAAAATACCACCATACTCTCACTAGCCTTCTTATACACACATGATTCTTCTGAATTCTTGAGAAAACAAGACAATTTGATTATCTTTTCGAATCAAATATTCCAACTTCACGAAGCTTATTTAAGTCCATATATAGACTTCTTAAGCTTACATATCATGCCTGAGTTTTCGCTAGATAAAAAATCTTCTGGTTGTTCCATATAGATTTCTTCATCAAGAAATCCATTTAGAAAATCCATTTTGACATCCATCTGCTAAATCGCTTAATCATGGTAAGTAGAAATAGACAACAAAATCCTAATAGATTTTAGCATCGCAACTGGCGAAAATGTTTCATCGTAGTCGACACCAGGTCATTGCGTGTAACCTTTAGCTACCAGTCAAGCCTTAAAGGTTTCAACCTTTCCATCAAGCCTTCGTTTCCTTTGGTAAACCCATTTACAATCGATAGGAACAATTCTTTCAGGAAGCTGAACCAAGTCCCAAACTTGATTCAGATGCACAGAGTCTAACTCTGATTTCATGGCCTCTTGCCACTTCACGGAGTCGATGTCTAACATCGCTTCTCTTTAGGTATAAGGGTCAGTCTCTTCAACTAAGATAACATCAAGACTCCTTTCTTGTATCAAATACAAGTGTTCATGAGGTCTTAATACCCTTTTCGGACCTACGGAGTGTGGGAAATGAAGGTTCTTCATCTACTTGAACTTCAGGTTCCTCCGGTGGTTCGTTGGTCTCAAGTTGTACTTCATCAAGTATAACATATCTATGATTACGTCCTTCAGACAAAAATTATATCTCTAGAAATTTTACAAAGCGAGCAACAAACAAATTTCGATTATCGGTATCATAGAACAAATATCATTTCGTATTTGAAGGACATCTAACAGACCTAAACTTTTACCCTCGAGGCAAAAGCTTATTTTACTGCAGGACATCCCCAAACCCTAACATAATTAAGATTTTGTTTCCTACCAGTCCATATCTTATATGGAGTCGTAGGAACAACTTTTGAAAGAATCTTATTCAAAAGCTAAGCGGCAGTTAAAAGAGCATATCCCAATAAGTAATAGGGCAAATCTGTAAAACTCAACATGGACCGGACCATGTCCAATAATGTCTGATTTCTCATCTCTGACACTCTATTGTGTTGTGGAGTACCCGGAGGAGTAACATGAGCGAGAATCTCATTCTCCATTAAATAATCAGTGAACTCACCACTCATATATTCACAGCCCCGATCCGATCGAAGATATTTAATATATTGACCAGTTTGTTTTTATACTTCATTTAGGAATTCTTTGAACTTTTCGAAGGTTTCCAATTTATGTTTTATCAAATAAATATAACTGTACCATGACACATTAATGGTGAGATCCTGAATCAAACCATTCCTAACAAACTGGGTTAGACGTCTCACACTTATATGACCTAACCTTATATGCCAAAGTTCTGTATTATTTATTTCAAATAGCTTACGTTTATTAATCCTAGTATTCAAGATATCTCGAGAAGTATGCAAAATATAATGACCATGCTTATTTGGACACTCAAGATCTTAATATTATTTCTTGTTAGGGTTGGTGCTCGGAGCGCCAATGCAGATCGTATTTATTACCAATTCATGAATATGAACCATTTTTTCCATAATATTATGTATTTAAGGTAGCATCTCTTGTCTTATATATATATTCGATCTAATTTAGATTAGGTTTAAACTAAAAGGTTTAGTCATATGTATATTAGACAAAGACCGGAGAATATATATTGTAGTGGACAGTTACAATGGAGCTTGTAATTGACATTGAGAGGTGTCACTACTAGAAATATATTCTCAAATAAATTTTGTGGTCAAGATTTACTAACCGGGTCGGTTAGTAAAATCCGCTAAAACCAGTACATGTCGTATATTGAAACTTGGTCTGATGGTTTGTCCCAATGAACCATGAGTCTTGGGAGACTCATATACACTTATAGGTGTTTATTTGATAAACATTGAACGACTCACCAGAATATTCCTAATATAGGGTACATCTACGTTAATAGGAATCTTCTTGAGTCGAGTAGCATTGTGGTCCTTCGACTTGAGATACCATTATGGATGTGTCAGTTATCCTCCACACTTTGACGGCAGTCACGTCAATGTTCTTTTTAGATCAGACCTCCGTCTGTCTATTAGGTGTGGACTGATGCTCTCGATATCCTGTAATATATCCAGAGAGGATCTGTCAATCCCGTGTACGGGATATAGGCATCCACTTCTTGATACTCTAAAATCCTTGGCCATGGTATACTGCGGAACTATTCCGAATATTTGAGTAGAGAATCATGATTTTATGTCACAATATACAGAATTGTACACTGCAGAGATTTGATGTTTTATCTATATCTCATGTACAATTCGGATGACCTGTAACAGAGGGACTATACGTATGCGATGATCTCGACTTGTATGGTTCAGTGTGGTTATTTTTGGTCATCGTAATTTACGAGTGGGCGAATTACAGACACGGAAATTATTTCTGTGAGAGATACACATGAACCTAGATTGTCCAACTAATAAAGAAAACTTGTAGAGCACTAGGGTAATTAATTATGGGTAATTTGATTATTCATAATATTACACATGTTGTGATATTTTAGTATTTAATGTGTATGTTTATATGATACATAATTTGATTAGAAACACATTAGTATTAATTAGAGAATAACACTTGTAAATGTAGATTAATTAATTAAATAATTGTTATTTGATTAATTAATTATACACATGACTAATTAATTTTTATACGTGTTAGACACATGTCTAATGTTAATTAGTTATTTTTATCATATGTGATAATGATTACTAATTAATTAAATGTTAATTAATTTTAATTATAGCATATTCTATCTTTTTATGCTTTGTGGATAAGCATATGGTGTGACAAAATTTAGTCATATGTTTAGAACATATGAGGATTCTTTTTAGCCAAGTGTTATAAAGATGGAAATGACAAAATACCCCATAGTATTTAAAGCCAAGTTTCGACCCATTGCCCCTAGGTTTTCATTTTTTGGTTCACTCCAAATTGTTCCAAATAAAATGGTGATTTCAATTTGGAGTTTTTGGGTGACTTTCGGCAGAAACAAAATGAAAGTGATTGAGAATAAAAGATTTATTTTCATTCATCTTGGCTTAATGGCCATTTGCATTTGCTGGATAAATAAGCCATTTTAGCCATTTGCTTACGAAGTGAATAAAAGGCCAATTGGCTATTTGCATTTGCTGAAGTGATAGGCCATTTTGGCCATTTTCTTATGAAATGATTAAATGGCCATTCAGGTATTTTGATGAAGAATGATGTCCATTCGGTCATAGGGGCTATGCTTTTTGACTTGATTTGTTTGCTATAAAATGATTTCATTTCAGAGAGCAAAATTAGGGCTTTTCATATAGGTTTGCTTGTCATCAAATTGAAACATGGAAAATAAAGATTTGGAGCTTAAACAATGATTAGAAGGAATTAAGGTAATTCCTCATTTCCTTTGTGTCAAAAATTTATTTCAATTTGTTCCAAGTATGAAACATATGATGTAGCTTTTAATCTATGCTCATTTGATGTCTGTAGCATGTCAGAAACCCTATTGATTAGCTTATTATGCATGTGTAAACTAGTTAGGCTAATTAATATAATTAGGTCTAATTATTGTGTAGGACATAAAATTGTCATTCTAGAGTTATATTAGCCATTCATAAGTAACCTAAAATTATTTGAGTAACTTTATGGTTGGAGTCTGTGGATTGATCTAACTGGATTTGGTTATGGATATTACTTGAATCAATTTAAGAATTAATTGATTAATTTGTAATTAATTCAATTTTGACTCAATTTATGAAATTGAGTTGTTGTGGATGTAATTGGATGTATAATAATGCGTAAGAAAAATTTCTAGAATTTTTGGAATTGTTTCGAAAGTGTTTTGGGAATTTTTCGTAAAATCGCATTGAGGGAAAAATTATAATTTGGTGAAATTATGATATTTATGAATGTCGTGAGAGATTTGGGCAAAATATGGATTTAAAATTGGAATACGATACCAATTATTCATCGAGACTGTTAAAAATTTTAAAAGTCTATTTTGCTCGATAGCCGCGCTTCCGCCCGAAAAACCCTTTCATTTCTGTCATATAAATACAAGGAATAATTCTTAATATTTACATGATATCCCTCTGTATCTAATATAAAAAGTGATATAATATTCTCTACGCATCCTGGTACAATTTAGCAGTCATTTAACAAAAGTCTCCCACTGGGTAAGGGAATCTCGCATAATCTCACTACAACCGCATCCAGAGAGTCACTACTCCCAAAATGCAACTGCATCTCTCCATATTTCAGTCGTCTATTTTCCTTCAACACCTGCAATGAATTACAAATGTGAACAGGACAAGCAGAATCTAAAATCCAACTAGATGTGACATCTTCACAAGCTAAATAGATATCAATAACAGGAAACATAAAAGTATCTGATGTCGATGCTCTTTCCATCCTGATCTGGGCCAGATAGTCTGGATAATTCCTCTTCCAGTGCCCGATCTTGCTGCAGTGGTGGCATTTGTCTTCAGAAGCTCTATTGGGCTTCGTTATCTTACCTTGCGGAGGAGCATTGAAACCATTATTTTTCTTTCCATTTGTCTTCTACCCCTTCAACTTGGAGTGGGAATAAACGGAAAGTGAAGTGGGTTTCGGAAGGCGATTCGGCACTTCATTCCTTAAATCCTCCTCTGATGTGAGAAGCATCATATGCAACTCATGGTAAGAACAGTGAATCACGTTCATGTTAATGCACATCACAAGCTGATGATATGATGCCAGGAGTGAACCTAGAATGACACTCATTCCTAGAGTATCATTCAGAGGGAAAACACTTCACCTCAATTACTTGATCATATCGATCAAATGAAGCACATATGTTCTCACAGCTTGTCCCTCATCAAGTCTTGAATGGAATAGTTCCATTGCGACTCTATGAAGCAAGACCTGTTCTTGATTCATGAATGATTCCCGGAGTTGTATCATCATATTATATGTGTCAAGCATATCAAAATATTTCCTCTTGAGTTCCGAAGCCAGTGAATTGAGTATATATGACTTAACTATTAAATCATCATCATTCCATTTCTAGAAAGTCTCAAGTTCCTCTGTTGCCGCATCCTCAGTTATAGCAAAGGGCAGATGACCCTCTAACACATATCATAGTTTCTTAGACCCGAGGAAAATCGTTAAATCTAAGTGCCAGTCTGTGAAGTTCTCAGTGTCTTTGAGCTTATTCGCATCAAGCATACGAGCAAAGTGGTTGGTTCAAGAAGCCTCCATCGTAAATCTATCACATAGATAGCACAAAACGGTTAGCAGAAAAAATAGTTTCATATAATATCTTAAAGCATTAAATAGATCATGGATTTTTAATCTAAAAATGCCTCTCCCACTATTTAATGTAAAACTGTAATCCCCAAATAGAATACAAAACATTCAATAATCAAATTAAAATTCAATAGTGAAATGTGGACCCCAGGAATATATTTTAGCTCACAGCTTTAGCACGTTCTCGCCTACGTATATTCAGTAGGTAGACAACTCATTGTCAATCACTCATCAGTGATTCCTGGGTTCCGATCCTGATCGTTTCTCGTTGTGACAGCTTTGGGAAGTTCACAAGGAGACGTATCAAGGTTAAACTTATCAATGATAAATTCAAGATATTTGTGTAACCCTGACAGCTTTGACACGTCCAGATTTCGCTTTCACTTGAATTTACCTAATATTATCTATTTATCTGGTATAAATTAATTCCTATCGGTTATACCCTCACAACTTTGGCACGTTCTTGGATATAGTCATAGAATATTTTTTTATAAACTGTATTGACAAGACAGACCAAAAAGATGTATCAAATACATATTAATTATTAAACCTTATTAATTAGGGATTTTCCGTAAAAATGTCACACACTTTATTTTAATCAAATTAAATAAATTCATGCATGCATAAAGTAAAGATTAGATTAAATATCAAATTTAAAGGCCTAATCATATCATAGGTTTTGAATCAGAGCCGTTCTGATACCATTTTTGTTGGGATTTTTCTAAATTGTCATGAAGCTACATAAGTTTGCATTTTGATCATTTTAATCCTAATTTGTCAAATACAAGATTATGTGATTTCCAATCACTACCAAAAAGATTTATACATCTCATATACATCAAAATACAACACACACAAAATCAATAATTTTCTTCAAATTACCGAGAGCACCTTTATTCTTGATTTTGATCATTTTCGTCCTAGTTTGTCAAATACAAGTTTAGATGATTTCCAATAAATATCAAAATGATTAGTATATCTCATATACATCATAATACAACACATATATGAAAAGCCCCAATTTAGGTTGAGGTAAGAACCCTAAATTTTCAAATTTATAAAATTTATAAAATTGACAAAAATTAATTCAATATAACACTTTAATTTGATCTCTACAACACCAAACAAGTCTCACCACTTTGAAACAACTCAAGAACAATTCTAGGTCATCAATGAGTGGCCTAACAACTCTATAATGGCAACCAAGTCATATAATGACTAAAAGAGAGTTTATTAACACTTAGCAAGCTTAATTTAATTACATACTTGCATACATCTATCATTCAAGCTTCCAAACTTCGCAACACAAAAATAAAAGAGTAGAAAAACATTAAGACAATATATGTTGTAGCTAAAAACAATAGGAACATTTTTCCTTCTAAAGAAAAGTTGAAATTACTTACTAATCTTCAAGATTTCCTTTATTTTTTGCTCAGCACCTCTCTTTTTCTCTCAAGTTTTTTTTTTGTGTGTATTTTGGAGGCTTAACCTAATGGAAGCAAATGAAAAATAAAACCTTTATCTATGTCCTAGGGTTGGCCGAATATTGCAAGAAAATGGAAATAGATATTTTGCAATTTTAATCTAATTAAAGTAGCAAAAATCAATTTGATAACTTTTTTCTTTAACTGCAAAAGTCAAACATTTACAATTTAATCATTTCCAATTCTAAATATCAACTTAGATATTTTGTATTCCAATTACTTTAATTATTTCACAATTAAATATTTAAATAATTACTTAAATATAAATATTTAAATATATATATTATATTTACTTTAAATAATCCAAATACATATATTAATGATATATATATCAAATATCATAATTTGAAAATTAATTAATGTGTATTTATTAAATCATATATTAAATACAAATACACATTAATTAAGAAATGACCAAAAAACCCTATGTATTTTTCCGTTTAACCGTTAAACGATTTATAAACCATAAATATGATTCATAATTGTTGCCCTAGTGCTCTATGAGTATATTTCATTAGTGAAACTCTCTAACTTCAGACATAGCTGTCACGAAATAAAATTTCATATCCATAATTTATCCACCCGTAAACTATGACGACCACAGATAAAACTCGTTGAACTATACAGGTTGAGGTCATCGCATATGTATAATCCCTTCGTCACAAGTATCCAGATTATTCTAGAGATATAGATATAAACGTCAAATATCTATAGGTATAATCTCGTCGACTTTTCTATTAGCAATCTTCATAGCACTTAGAACTCACTTCTACAGTGTACCACAGGCTCATAACACTTAGAACTCACTTCTAATCCTATATTGAATATCTATGTTCTGTACATAGAGCTGACGGATTCTATCTTGACACACACATGATATCATTAGGATCAATCCACACCAAACAAAAAGGTGGAGGTCTGACTTTAATATGTCGGTTACGTGACTGTCATATATCAACAGTTGTATCGCTACTCTACACAAAAATATTCTTATTAACATTGGTGAACCATCCATTAAGAATCTTCGGTGATTCATTCAGTATTTATCTGATATAAATACCTACATGTCTATACGAGTCTCCAAGACTCATGGTTCATTGAGAATCAACCATTGAAATCCAAGAGTTTAATATACGAAATGTACCAGTCTCATCGGGTTTACTTACTGACCAAGTAATGTAAGCCTTGACCAAGAACAGTTTAAGAAATGATACTGTTATGATACAACTCAATGTCAGTTACAACGCTTTTTGCAATTGTATCATAACTAATCATTCTAAGGTCAATTACATCTTTACCATAAATGAAGAGATGTTATAATATAGAAACTGCTTATTTTTCATAATAAAATATTTACATATGTATTTACAAGGAAATACAAATGGAAATAAACAGTTTGAACGATCTAAGTGAGTGGACGATTTAAAATGAAAACTGAAATACTATAATGAAAATGTTTGGTTATGAAACCAAAGTCCTCCATGAAATAACCTTATATGAAAACTCTTTTTTTGTCTGAAAACTCTGAACTCTTTTCGGAAAAATCTTGTCTGAAATCTCTTTTCTAAAAATTATTTTTTCTAAAAGTTTCTTATAAAACTATTTTTTCTGAAAACTTTTCTTTCAAGAAAACTTCTCTCTGAAAACCTTATGTATGGGGGTGTTAAGTATCGTCGTCCCCTCATACGCCTAACTAGAGCCAGGAGTGCAAATCCATGACATTAGGGCATTACGTATTGCCATCCCCCAAGCCACTGAACTAAAATTCGGGGTGTGGATCTATGTTACCCTCCAAGCTCTTTATCTAGGATCTAGAGACATCTGTCATCCATAGTCCTGAACTAGGATCTGGGGGCATTACGTATCACCGTCCCCCCAATCCTCTACATGTGCAAATATCATCTCCGTCAATTCCATATCTATGACAAGCATACTAAGGTGGGTTTTCCCTCATGCCTCAAAATCATAAGATCATACTTTGAAAACATCTCTTTTTGTAAATCATTTCTCAATATATATACTCAATCAAAATATTATTAAAATTAAAGTTGGCTAAAAATGAAAAGTAAGTCTAATATGAGAAGCAACTGATTTGGAGTCCCGTTAGCCTTACTTCTTTTCGCTGTAGAAATTTTTGGTTCATGCGATTATCTATAATTGATAATCTCAATTAGAAAATGGACTAAAGAATATATATATATCAGAATCAAGCTAAGTTTACTTATTCAAGTAGTTGCTATCACTCCAAGGCGTATCGTACTTATATCGTGATGTAATATATATATATATGAGCTTATACGAGACCCTTAGGATGGCCTCTAACATGCTAGGGTGAAACTGGAATGGTTTAAAACTGATTTGGGGAAGTTCCTAACCACGCGTCGCGATGTAAGACCGTGCGTGTCGTGATGCTCACAATTCCATAAATGATTGCCTAAAAATTCCCAGTGCGTGTTGCGACGCAGGTATCAGCGCATCGCAACGCGGAAAAACTAGAAACAAATCTTGATAACTTTCTCAGTACGCGTCGCGACGCAGGTCTTTGAGCGTTGCGACGCGAGGCTGTTTTCCAGGATTCTAAACTTGCTTCCTTAAGTCTATCTTATCATATTGCATCACCAATACTTCCATACTAGAACCATCACACAATTCATCACCTTACTTCAACTTCACACATTCTAAACCAAGTTAACATCCTCAAACAATTATTTAATCTCATTATTTCTTATTTTTAACTAAACCCTTAAGATTTTTAAAATTTGTATTTTCAACTCTACAATCATTTTCTTTACATACCAATTACCAAAATGTAATCAATAAAATGCTAAAAGTCTTATTCTATCATCACTCTATAACAATCCAAGTTTTGGGTCAAGTTTCCTTACCTTCTTCTTCTTGATTTCCTTCACTCTATAAGCCAACAATTATTGCCAATCTTCTTCTTAACTCATGGAGATTTGGTATTTGCTTCTCTTCTATGCTAATTCTATTTGGGTTTTAGCGCGGACATAGTGGAAGCTCGCAGTTCGGACGAAATCACAACATTAAAAACTTTTAAATTTACCAAATAAATTATTCCATGTCCAATATGAATAATTCATTCATATTTCACTTAAACATACTTATTCGATATCAAATAATGACATAAATAGGTTAGAAACATCGCAAAACTTTTACGAAAATATTTTCCGTAAAATGGCATAAAATACATTTGTGTCCGAACCGACCAACCAACACACATGGGGCTACCCAGGTCAACTCCAATAGTGCTTGGGCAGTTCATGGGCTGCCCAAACAGTGACCAATTCACTGTTTGGATAGCGGACACCCAGTAAACCAGAAACTCACCCGGTAACGATGTTTTTCACCGTTTTCGCATATTTCAACTCTGAAACAATTCGAGCAATTGTTCCAATGCCCAAAACACATCCAATATGTTTATACAACATACTTTTCATCACCAAAATAACTAAAATTCTAGATCTGATTTGGTAACCAAAAATATAATTAAATCTAATTTTCTCAATATTAATCATATTAATAATCACACTAACCAAAGTCAGCAGAAATGAAGAACTTAGGAACAATTATAGGAGTTACAAGAGTGGTCATAACACTCTAGAATGGCAACAAGTCATCAAATGACAAAATTGAACTAATATTACACTAATATTATTCAATCAAACTTCACAGATGCATCTAGCCTCCAAATCTATCCTCCAAAAAAAAAAAACCCCAAAATATAAGAAAGGAAGAAACCCTAGAACTTGTCTAGATGCTCAAGAACAAGAAATAAACTTTTTAAGTTTAAGAGTTATGAAGATTACCTCCAAATCTCCTAATTTCCTTAAACTTTTTCTTGAATTTCTTCACTTTCTTCCTTGTTTCTTCATACAAATTTTTGGGTGCTTTCATGGATATAGGTTTCGGCCATGGCGTCTTAGGAAAAGAGAAAACAAAATTTTCCACTTTAAATATCAAGCCAAAATCGACTTTGGGGTAAAAGTGGGGTATTTTGGTCATTTGGTCAATTAATCTAATTAAATAATGAAAATAAGCTTTAAGTTAACAAATCCAATTTGTAAACTTTAAGCTTAATAGAATCATGCCACATGTAACCAATAATAATAAAATATATTGCATAACAATTATGTAATATTGATATAATTTAATTATCTAGATATTTAACATTTAAACATCTAAATAATAAATTAATATGATTATAATTATATATGTATTTTTATTTACATTAATTAACAAATACATATATTAATGGCATGTGTCAAAGTCTCATTTGACAATTAATTAATATGTATCAAATCAAATCTTATATAAAATACAAATACATATTAATTATTAATTGACCGAAATGCCCATAATGCATGTGTTTTCGTTTAAACGTTTAAACGATTCGAATTAACTCATTTAATCCGGTTAAGTATTATGAATAACCTATATTATTCATAACGCGTTTCCCAAGTGCTCAACGAGTACACTTCATATTGTAGGACTCTCTAAGTTTAGGTTTATCAATCACGGAATCCAATTTCATGTCATAATCCACCCAGTCATTAATTATGACGACCACATATAATCTTTCTAAATTATGCAAGTCGAGGTAATTGCATACGTATAATCCCTCCGTCACAGGCAATCAATATTATACCGGGGATATAGATAAGAACGTCAAATCCCTAAGGTATAATATAGTCGACTTTTAAATTTATGATCTCTAAATAACACTCAGAACTCACTTCCGAAATACACCACGGCCATGGATTTACTAGATCGAAAATACGTACCTGATATCTATGCCATGTACACAGGACTGACGGATTCTATCTGATACTCACAGGATATCATGCGTATTATTCCACACCCAACGAATAGGCGGAGGTCTAATCTAAATAGATCAGGGACGTGACTGCCATCAAAGTGTCGAGGATATCTCATATATCCACAGTGGTATCTCAAGTCGAAGGACCACTATGTTACTCGACTCAAGAAGATTCCTATTGACATTGATGAACCATCTATTAGGAAATCTTGGGTGAGTCGTTCAGTGTTTATCAAATAAACACCTACACGTCTATACGAGCCTTCTAAGACTCAATCCAAGTCTCGATATACGACATGTACTGGTCTCGGCGGATATTACTAACCGACCCGTGTTAGTAAATCTTGACCAGGAACTTTATTTGAGAATATACAACTTATAGTGATGGTTCCCAATGTCAATTACAAACTACGTTGTAATTGCGCAATACGTTGTAAATCCTATGGTCTTTTTCTAATTTATACATATAACTAAATCATATTTAGTTTCAATCTAATCGTAATTAGATCGAATACGTATATAAAAATAAGAGGTGCTACCATTAAGTAAGAAATATTATGGAAAAATGAATTGTTCCTATTAATGAATTGACATAAATACAATCCGGATTGGCACTCTGAGCACCTGCCCTAACAATTTCTCCCACTTGATCTAGTGCCAATCTATGATATCATATACACATCTCAATATGTATCCCATACTCATGGCCCTCAAGAGCTCACCTAGCACTCAAGAGGTAGGCAACAAGAAGTTGGTCCGCTATAACAAATTCAGTTTGTCCTACACACCCAATTGTTTCCCTTAGCCAACATCATTTATATATTGTATAATCTAAGTTATAAATCAATATGACTCAGATGCGACATCAATATTATGCTACAGCTACTAAGTTATCTATGTATTTAGAAATCAAATCCAAATATTATGAGACAACTGCAAGTACAACATTAATATCAAAACTTCTAATCTATAAGGTAACTATGTAACTTCATAAGTCAATACTTCATAAGTTACAACTAATTCGACTAATTCAGTGGAATCAACCTTGACACTCCCATTGCATCTTTTCTGACTCTATATGACATAGACCATCTGTTGGATAATATGACCCATAGCGTCACTATTTGTACAGATCACGGTGTTGTTGTACAAATTAACTATGTGACAAGGAAATTGCACTCTCATCATT
Organism: Zanthoxylum bungeanum; assembly: GCA_019454045.1. Taxonomy (NCBI): domain Eukaryota; kingdom Viridiplantae; phylum Streptophyta; class Magnoliopsida; order Sapindales; family Rutaceae; genus Zanthoxylum; species Zanthoxylum bungeanum. The sequence goes on from SKCR01006484.1 coordinate 13,103, forward strand.
TGTGATTAGATCACCATAGATGTATAATGAAGAGAGGTCTATATGATTAGTTCCTGGATTGAGATGATATGAGACAGTATCAGTCCACGAAGGATTAATCATTAAATATCCCTAGTCGTAGTATTATCGAGACAGGACATCGACAATGCGGAATAGGCTAGTATTGCACTTGTGCGCGTTGTGAGGGCACAACGGCATAGTTCTTATATATATAAGTATTTGATACTTATGCAAGTGCGATAGGAGGTTGTGTTTCACCGATGGTACGGGAAACAGCTTCGCTCTGGATAGACCCCTCGGAATCCTATTGGTATTATGACTATGTGTCTATGGGAGGCCGAAATCAGGGTAGGTGTGTATGGTCTTAACCTGAGACTTACATCGCTAATACTTGCGACAATCGGTAGACTTTGGTATTGGTGGAACATGGCTTTAACCGGTTTTGCGTACACCACTTCTGGGTTTATCAGAAAGTCGTAGAGTATTGGGTGTGATGTCAAGACGGAAGTATCACTCCAGTCATAGTGGAGATGATGTCACGTAGGATACGGTATTAGTACTCTTAAGTGTTGCGCAACCATCGGGATATTATGACTAGGTCATGCATATCCGATTATAGAGACTAGTTACCAGATATCCGACATGTGCTTCGGACGGGGCAGACACTTATCCAGCCCCAGCCCTAGCACGTGACTATCCGATACTGGGCCGATATGCACGATACTTTGTATACTACGCCTGATACAGATCTATATATTCCTGTAAGAATTTTTCTGGAGAATTGGGTAGGCATGGCGCTTTGCTAGAAGCCAACCTTGTCTTGTAAATCGGTATAAACGTTGTACGCGATACTTACGTGTTCGGATAGTCCGACGACCGTATTTACTGCCAACATATCCGTAGATCTCATGGGTCGGTTCCTGAAGATTCACCGATGACGTATGACTCGCACTTTAATTAATCTGGGATTAATTCGATGAGAGAGAAAATTAATCTGGCATTAATTACGGAGATATTTTATCTCGGATAAAATATCGTTAAAGAGAGAGAACGATTAATTTGGAATTAATCGATAAATTAATATATTCGATATATTATAAAGAAATTAGATTTCGACGCGGAATTGAAATTAGATTTTAATTCGGGCGAACGAATTAATTTAGAATTAATTCGTTAGCGACGTGAATAGTGAATTCGCTAGGCGTAATCATTTAATTACGACGCAACGGAAAATTCGTTAATTTGGAATTAGCGAACCCGAGCCCGGGATTGTTTGCGAGCGCATTCGCATTTCGAATTCGAGTGCGGCACGCAAGTTAAATCAAGCGTCAAATCGCAAGTCACATCAAGCGTCAAATCACATGTCACTTTGAGTGATGTGACATTTGAGTGATTGATGTGAGTTGATTTGTGGTGATTGACAAGCATTTAATGCTTTGCTTTTTGAAATTAAAATTGGTAAATGGTTTAATATTTTTTGGAAAATATAAAACCCTTTACATTTTTTTATTTCCCACTAATTCTTTCTCTCTCTGATTTACGGTTTTGGCACTCTTTGGAGCCAAAAACCCATCTTCTTCTCTCTCGGTCTTGGACCGATTTCTTCATCTCTTTCTCTGGTTTGACCGAAAGAAATTGGAGAAGCAATGATCTTGTTACAAGATCTATGTGCTAGCACACTCATGGAGGAATACAAAGGTGATAGGGAAGTGAGTTCGTGAGCTTGGAAGCTTGAAGCTTGGAGCTTCAATGGTGTCCATCAATGGCCGAACCTTGGAGAAGCCGAACCAATCACCACCGTGCAGCCCCTACCACGCGCAGCTCACTGCCGAGCAAGGGAGAGCAGTTCGTGGTCCATCTTCGTTGCATCTCTACCGATCCATGTGAGTTTTTCTGCACCTCATTTGGTTTTATTCAACTCGTTTTTATGCTTATAAATGATCCTTGGGACTTGATTGAAACTCAACAATGGTATCTTGAGCCATTTGTGCATAAAACGAATTTAGGGTTCTTAGCAAAATTTGGGGCTTTTTTTATTTAAGCATGATTTTGACAAATTGTTTGTTTAAGAATGCTTGTATATGAATAACTTAGAGTTATATGTAATCAATTAGAAGAAAAATTAATTGGATTGATTTTCCCCAATTTGCTTATTGTTGGCCAAAACTTTAATTTGGGTAAACTTGATTTTGAGCATGTTTAATGAAATTGGATGATTTAGAATGCTTAAAGTATGTTTAATTGAGGATTGATTGGATCAATTTGTTGAAAATTAGTTTGGAACAATTTTCCCCAATTGCTAATGTTGGCCGAATTTGGCAAGTGCCCTAATGTCTTGGATTTTTGATTTTTGTTCATTGGATGACTTGCAAATCATTTGGGGATGTTGAATTTATGTTTAATTTGGTTCAATTGGATTGAATTTGATTTGGGCATAATTTCCCTCTTTGGCCGAGACACTTGAAGAATGAAATTGGGTTTGATTTTGATCAAATTATGTTGGATATGATTAATTGATGATAAGCATGATTAATTGGACAAATTTGATGTTTTGGAAACTTTGATTTGGGTAATTAATAATGCTATACACTTTAGGTAATTTAATTGGGAAATTTGGAATTTTTGGAATTAAATTATTGGGGCCTTAAAATTGGATTTGGGCTTTTAAAGTTGTTATTGGGTTTATTGGACTTTGTTGTACAAAGTTGGTTTAGGCCAAAATTGGTTGGATCCAATTAGGCCCAAAACCGCTTCCAAAAGGCCCAAATGCGACTAATGAACCTTTAACGTTTAATTGGGCCTAATGGGCCTAAATTAATTTATGGGCTTATGGGGTAACTCCCGGATTGGATTTTGGTTATTCGGTTTGACCCGAGTTGACCAAAAGTCCACGCCTTGAATAAATTAATTAAAAGCCCATCGGACTTTAATTAAATTAATATTGGATATTAATCGGGCTTTGAGACCCGTAACGATTAAATTTGGAATTTAAGTCGTAAAGGTTTATTTTATAAAGTGTAATATTTAATTTGGAATTAAATAATGAATTAGAATTAAATGCGTATTAAATTGGATTTAATTATGTAATTTAATTTAATTCGTAGAATTAGTACTTTAAGTACTTATTGGCAAAAACGAGTTTGACTCGAACAAATCAAATCGTTGTTTGAACATTGGATGATCACTAATTATCAAGATTAATTAATTGGATTGATTGATTGATAACATGCTTGAGTGAATACATGGTTGTGATGCATGAATAATGTATATCGGATGAATATTAGATGGGTGGGGCAATTTTCGAAATTGTTGTAATAAATTTGATTTATTAATTGGACCTGCGTGTCCAGCCTTATCACCTCATATTCTTTATATTCTCTTCTCACCTATTCCCCTCAATGTAAATGAGGTTTCTTTAGAAGTGTAGTGTAACAGGTAGAAGAAATATTTGTGCTAGCGGGAGAGAGAAAGTGAGAGATTTGATCTAGGATCAATGTGTAAAATATCCATCCGCATATCATTATTATTTTATCATATGCGCTTTATTATGTGTTTAGAATGCATGTTTAAGGGTGTATGATGATGAGACCTTAACAAAGATAATAAATTGGTTGTCAATTTGCACGCGAAAAACCCTCATCAAATATCATGCGTTTTTCCTTCCATTGAGTGATTCTTGCTCAAGATCCTAGATTGGCATGGGTTGTTGGCCAAAGTCAAGCCCTTGTCCGTCGAAGATGTGTTTGAATCACGAGGCTTTGTTCCATATTGGTGTCTTGTCCAAGTTGTGGTTTGTTGGCCAAAGTCAAGACCACTTCTTGTCCAACGACATTGATTACGAAGCTTCCATGGTCAATGGGTCCGCGCTTGACTGAGATCACTAGGTTGTTGTGCCAAAGCCAAGGCCTAGTTGATTCAGAGGAAAAAGGTAGGGTATATATTCGATATATAGGCATATATAAGATATATGTTTAGGACTTGGATGTCCACCTACTGGATCTAGGAATTGGATTGGATCCAATTGATCTTAGAGATCTACCTAGTTAATATCATACAATTTGTTGGCCAAAGTCAAGATTGTGTGATATTTAACGGGATCCTAGCCCACTAGGAAACACGGTTTCCCGAGTACTCGACAGAGGGTTGGAGGCTCGACGAAAAATAGTGGGAGGCAAGAATTGAATTTGCAATACTCGTTCAATTACTCGCCATACGCGCTCATTTAAATTATTTCGTCATTAGATTAAATGTTAGTTGGACTAATATTTAAATTGTTGTTTTAATAAACAGTTGGACTGTATTATATTTGATTATATATAATTGGATTATATTAATCAATATATTTGAATTAATTAATTTCAGTTTACAGTTGATTTTATAATTGGATTATAGTAATCAATGTAATTGAGGTTAATTAATTTAGATTATATTTGATTATATAGTTGGACTATTATAATCATTATAATATATATAGTACCACTAATCGTTGATTAAATAGTTGGACTATTGTAATCAAGATAAAATTGAAAAGTTGGATATTTAAAATAATCTGGGATTAAAATATTTTAAATAATTTAATTTTCAAATTGGGAATAAATAATAGGTTACTTTATTTGATAAAATAACTTTTATACCTTAAGCCCAAAATTAAGCAAAATAAGTAGAGCATAAAATCTTTGGAAGATTTATGTGATGATGACTTTAATGCTTAATTTAATATACTTGTCTTAAATCTAATTTTAGATTTAAGAAGTATTAAAATTGCAATTTATAATTCTTGGAGAATTAATTGACTATTCTAGAGGAGATAAAGTCAAAGTTTGCAATTGGGCATGTAGCACGAGGTGCACATCGTTTCGATATTCTAAAAACCCAGGCTTGGCATAAGGTTCCTAAAATATTGAAAATGATAATTGACATATACCAAAGTGACTACCATTTGGATATGGCAGACACGAAGGAATTAAAGAAAGGGCAAGGCTCTGACCTTTAAAAATGTTTGTCAAAGTTATGTTCACAACTAGTATTGAAATTAGATTTTAAATACTTAGTGTGGTACATAAAATATATGTATTGATGTTCAGAATCTGCTTTGAGCAGGATACTGACTTCAAGCTGAGATTGCTCTGCGAATCGGAAACGGGACGAAAGTCTCTGTTTCGACCGTAGATACCTAAGTTTAGGAACTACCCTTTGGGTGTGTACTTAAATTAGGAACTGTTATAATGTAACTAGTTTGACTAGAGACATTATCTCTATATCAGTGTTTAATCCATTGTGGATAAACCTTTATATTCTAGAACACTCAGTGTTTCATTATATAAAGATGATACTGAGATAAACACATTAGATGTGAATAACAGAATTTATATTTTGAATATAAAAAAATCTCAAAACATATAAAATGACAAATAAATAGCTCAAATTGATTTGATCAAATAGAGACTTATTTATGGCATTGTTGTCTAGGACAGAATTAAACAAGACTCGTGTATCCGCACTTTTGAAGAGTGGGTACTCGGACTGTTTTGATTCCAATCAAATAAAGTCTACGAATCTAGTTTAATGGGCAATGTGCCTAAAACACTATTTACTTAGTAAAAGTGTAAATGCCACCGATCTATTAGCCCTAGTTCATAATGAAGCAAGTGGGCCCATGTCTAGCTAGGCTAGATGTAGATATGAATATTTCGTGACCTATACGGATGTGGCATCGCATTATGGTTATGTGTTTCTTTTGAAGAACACAAATCGGAAACTTTTAGAGTTTCGGCACGAAATAGACAAACAGATCGGCTATAGTATTATACCGTCACGGTAAGACCGTAATGGAAAATACTTAAGCAATAAGTTTCTTATATACTTGAAAGAGTATAGTATTCTTTCAAATGATGACTCCTCCCGGAACACGTCAAAGTGACGGTGTGTCCGAACGGATTAACCGAATCATGTTAGACATGATAAGGCTAATCATGAGTCGCTATGAACTACCATTTCCTTCAACGGATAAGTTTTAACAGTGTAATAACTTATTTAGAATATAGTTCTATTAATAATTTGTTTGACAAATATCATATTAGATATGAACGGGAAAGAAACCGGGTTTCTCATTCCTGACCATTTGGGATGCTAGGCATATGTTTGGATAATACCAAACTAAACCTAAATTGGATAAGTGCCAAATTGGTTATCCTAAAGGAAACCATAAGTATAGTACTTATAAATCTCAATGAGAACAATATGATTGTTGCTCACCATGCGGTTTTCCTAAGAGGAATACCGATATGTAGTGGTCAGTGGGAGGATGGTGATACTCGATGAAAATTGGAGTAATACTGTTCGAGGCACGAAATCCTTAATGGAACACATATAGTTCATCAATGATGAATTTATACCATTAATCTTCGAATACACAGAACCGCGTAGATCGGAGAGAATCAGAAAATAACCTGGGGTATGGGTTTCTGATCTCACCTCATAAAGATGTTAATCTTTTAAGGTATACCAACTGATTACGTATGAGGTAGTGATACAAGGTATCGACTCCCTATTATGACAAAGTGTCATGAGTCCAAAATGGATTCCATGTATATCAACAAGTTTGGATACTAGTTGATGTACCATAAGACATTGTGCCTATTGGTACTTTATAAGTCTTCAAGGAAGACATACATGGAAGGCAACATACCAACGTACTAAGCTAGGCTTGTAAAGAAAAGGTAGAGTTATCAACATTGTGTTGATTCCGACGAAACCTTTTACCTGTTGCCATTGTAAATCCATTTGGATAATGCTTGCTAAAGCTGTGTATTTCATTTATGAAATATGACAGCTTAACGGAAAATCGCTTTCCTGAAAAGAAACCTTTCGGAGGATGTTTATAACATCCTGTCGGTTTTGTCGTACCATAACAAGCAAACAAGGTTTGCAGGTTATTCGATCCATGTTTGGATTGAAGCAAGCATAGGTTCAAGGAATTATCGTTGTGTATATAAGGAGGTTAGTGGGAGAGCACTGATAATGAAATTCCCATAAAGCAATCGGTGAAAGCTTGGCTTTCATAAGAAATTCTCCGTAGAATTCTGGGGAGTAACAACCTTTATTCAAGGAATAAAGATCTACTGGGATAGATTTGGAGTTTTAAACACTCTCTGGGAAATTGTACATTTAAAATGTACTTGATATGGTGTCTCATACGCTTGAGCATATGGAGTCACAATCAGGACAATCCAAGTGATAGTCATTGGATTGAAGTTAAGGACATCTATTAGTATCTTAGAGAACTAAAGATGCTGTCTTAAATTATGGAGTAGGAGAACTTGAAGTGACTAGGATCACTGCTGCAAGTTTCCAAACCGGTAAATACTGCGGTACTATAAAGTTTGAATAACGGGACAGTAAGCTGGAAATATTCCGAGCAAGATAACTGTTGCCGAATAAACAACAAATACGGATTATTGCTGTAGCTAAGGCAGCAATAGAAGCCATTTGGGTCGATAATAAATCTAATTAGATTAGATATGATTCTGTTAGCAGCTGAGCTAGGTATTAGCACAGGCTAAAGAATTAATGGTCTCATCAACGATCCAGATATATACTTCTATATTCATCTGATTCGATCGGATCATACATCGTGGCGATGTGATGATCGTATAAATCGCGTCAGACGATAATCATGCAAATCTGCTGACGAAAACCTTTTCTCAGCAATTTGAGCAAACCGTACATAGTTCGAGTGTAAGACACTTGAGTGACTGGCTATGTGCCAAGTGGGAGATTGTTGGATAATATGACCCATAACGTCATTATTTGTACAGATCACGGTGTTGTTGTACAAATTAACTATGTGACAAGGAAATTGCACTCTCATCATTTGTGATTAGATCACCATAGATGTATAAATGAAGAGAGGTCCATATGATTAGTTCCTGGATTGAGATGATATGAGACAGTATCATTCCACGAAGGATTAATCATTAAATATCCCTAGTCGTAGTATTATCGAGACAGGACATCGACAATGCGGAATAGGCTAGTATTGCACTTGTGCGCGTTGTGAGGGCACAACGGCATAGTTCTTATATATATAAGTATTTGATACTTATGCAAGTGCGATAGGAGGTTGTGTTTCACCGATGGTACGGGAAACAGCTTCGCTCTGGATAGACCCCTCGGAATCCCATTGGTATTATGATTATGTGTCTATGGGAGGCCGAAATCAGGGTAGGTGTGTATGGTCTTAACCTGAGACTTACATCGCTAATACTTGCGACAATCGGTAGACTTTGGTCTTGGTGGTACAGGGCTTTAACCGGTTCTGCGTACACCACTTCTGGGTTTATCAGAAAGTCGTAGAGTATTGGGTGTGATGTCAAGACAGATGTATCACTCCAGTCATAGTGGAGATGATGTCACGTAGGATACGGTATTAGTACTCTTAAGTGTTGCGCAACCATCGGGATATTATGACTAGGTCATGTTGGACAAAATGACCCATAGCGTCACTATTTGCACAGATCATTGTGTTGTTGTAGCAAATTAACTATGTGACAAGGAAATTGCACTCTCATCATTTGTGATTAGATCACCATAGATATATAAATGAAGAGAGGTCCCTATGATTAGTACCTGGACTGAGAATGATATGAGACAGTATCAGTCCCCGAAGGTTTAATCATTAAATATCCCTAGCCGTAGTATTATCGAGACTGGACATCGATAATGCGGAATAGGCTAGTATTGCACTTGTGCGCGTTGTGAGGGCACAACGGCATAGTTCTCATATATATAAGTATTGGATACTTATGCAAGTGCGATAGGAGGTTGTGTTTCACCGATGGTACGGGAAACAGCTTCGCTCTGGATAGACCCCTCGGAATCCCATTGGTATTATGACTATGTGTCTATGGGAGGCCGAAATCGAGGTAGGTGTGTATAGTCTTAACCTGAGACTTGCATCGCTAATACTTACGATAATCGATAAACTTTGGTCTTGGTGGTAGGGGGGCTTTAACCGGTTCTGTGTACACCACTTCTTGGGTTTATCAGAGAGTCGTAGTGTATTGGGTGTGATGTCAAGATGGAAGTGTCACTTCAGTCATTTGGAGATGATGTCACGCAGGATACGGTACTAGTGCTTTTGAGTGTTGCGCAACCATCGGGATATTGTGACCAGGTCATGTATATCCGATTATAGAGACTATGTTACCAGACATCCGACATGTGTTTCGGACGGGGCAGACACTTATCCAGCCCAGCCCTAGCACGTGATTATCCGATACTGGGCCGATGTACACAATACTACGGTATACTACGCTTGATACAGATCTATATATTCCTGTAAGAATATTTCTGGAGAATTGGGTAGGCATGGCGCTTTGCTAGAAGCCAACCTTGTCTTGTAAATCGATATAAACGTAGTACGAGGTACTTACGTGTTCGGATAGTCCGACGATCGTATTTACTGCCAACATATCCGGAGATCTCATGGGTCGCTTCCTGAAGATTCACCGATGACGTATGACTCGCACTTTGATTAATCTGGGATTAATTAGAAGAGAGAGATAGAATTAATCTGGGATTAATTCGATGAGAGAGAAAATTAATCTGGGATTAATTGTGGAGATATTTTATCTGGGATAAAATATTAATTAAAGAGAGAGAACGATTAATTTGGAATTAATCGATAAAATTAATATATTCGATATATTAATCGAAATTGGATTTCGACGCGGAATTAAAATTAGATTTTAATTCGGGCGAACGAATTAATTTAGAATTAATTCGTTAGCGACGTGAATAGTGAATTCGCTAGGCGTAATCACTTAATTACGACGCGACGGAAAATTCGTTAATTTGGAATTAGCGAACCCGAGCCCGAGAGTGATTGCGAGCGCATTCGCATTTCGAATTCGAGCGCGGCACGCAAGTCACATCAAGCGTCAAATCGCTAGTCGCGTCAATCATCAAATCAATTGTCACTTTGAGTGATATGACTTGACAATATGTCACTTTATTAAAGTGAATAGATGTGATGTGACTTAAAGTTAAAGTTGAAATGATGGAAAGCATTATTGCTTTTTATTTTTTGACTTTAGAATTAAAAGATAAGATATATATATGTGTTTTATTTATTTTTACTTGGTAAATAAAATAAAATAAAATATATATTGGACATCTTTTTCTCTCTCTCACGGTACAGTACACGGTCTCTTCCTTTCCCTCTTTTTTCCTCTTCTTCTTCTCTTCTCCTCTCACGGCATGGTGCCGATTTCTTCTTAAATTTTTCTGGTTTCACACGAAATTTTGAGAAGCAAATAAAGGAGAGTAGTGCTAGCACACACATGGGTTGTATTATGGTGATAGGGAACGAATTTGTGAGCATGGAAAAGCTTGAAGCTTGGAGCTTCAATGGAGTCCATGCATGGCCGAATCTTGGAGAGGAAGACAGCCCCAAAACCGAGCAGTCCAGCAGCACAAGGAGCTCCATTACCGCGAGTTTGAGAAGCTTGAAGGCTTGTGTTCTTCATTTCATCAAAACCCATCAATGTGAGTATGTATTCCGCCTTACTCCTTGTATTCAACTCGTTTTTTTATGCATTGTTGTGATCTTGGGACTTGATTGAATTCCAACATTGGTATCTAGAGCCATTGATGCATGAAATCCGAAATTAGGGTTCTTGGCAAATTTGGGGCTTTTTGATTTTGGCTTGATTCTGACAAATTGATTGTGTAAGAATGCTTATATATGATCTAATTTGAGATATATGTAATCAATTTGACAAAAAAATCATTGGATTGATTTTCCCCAATTTGAAAATTTTTGTCAAAACTTTAATTTGGGTAAACTCGATTTAGGCATGATTTGGTTGAATTGTTTGATGCATTATGCTTGAATGAGGTTGAATTGAAGTTGTGCATGATCAATTTCAAGAAAATTGGATTAGATCAATTTTCCCCAATTCTTAGGTTGGATATGAAACTTTAATTGGGTAAAATGTGTTTAAGCATGTTTTAATTGCATTGGATGTTTAAGTATGCTTAGAACATGTTTAATTGAGATTGTGTGTGGTCAATTTCATGAAATTGGATTGGATTCATTTTTCCCCAAATTGGAGGCTTGGCCGAAAATTGGAAGAACCTAATGTCTTGGTAATTTTGTTGTTTGATCATGGATGACTTAAAACAATTGGTTAATGTTGTTTTGAAGTTCAATTGGATTGAATTTTGATTTGGAACATTTTTCCCTTTTAAAGTGGCTTGGCCGATTTTAAAGAACATGAAATTCTTTGTGTTGTTGTTTTAATTCATTGGATGAATTGAATTGATTTGGGAAATTAGATTGTGGACTCAATTGGATTGAAACCGAATCGAATTGAAAAACCCCAAATTGCCGAGACTTGAAAGCATGTTAATTGGTTTGATTTAATTGAATTGTTGTTGGACACTATTGGGTTGTTAAAGTGCATGATTAATTAGGCTAATTGATATTTTAGAAATGTTAATTGGGTAATT
>SKCR01006485.1:0-26764 GCA_019454045.1 Zanthoxylum bungeanum
TTGGCGTATTTTCTTGTTTTCCGCTAAATTTGCCTTTGGTCCCCCATAACCAAACAAATTCACAGTTGGAGGAGGATTCTCTCGGAGTGATATTCCAATATTACCCTGAGACCAAAATCCACCGTCAACAGTTGGCGCCGTCTGTGGGGAACTTCACAAAAAGCAGTTCACGTGAGAAGACAAATGGCGGAGGACGGAAATCACCAACCAGGAGGCTCGACAATAGACTGGATGAAAAGAATGGAAGATGGCATGAGGTCTATGATGGATCGACTGGAAAGAATGGAAGGAGCAAACAACGAGGAAACTGAGTTGGTGCCGGCTACTTCACACTTGGTGCCGGCTTTCAATGAGTTGGCCGAGGTGATTCCCCCGGGGGCGGTTTCAAGGTATGAGGATGTATCTCCCGAAGGTGTTGTGACTGAGATGAGTTCTCAGATGGCAAATGTATTTTCTCTTCCCTTCTCGGTTTTTGGGTCTGGGTTCTTTTTACTTTATGTATTGACTCCTTCCTTATTTTTTGTGTGCAGGCCAACTACCTCATGGCCAAGAATAAGGGGCTTCTTCTGACTTTGTTGTCCGAGGGTGGTCAGGCCCAGAGGTTTCAAAATTGTCTCTCCGAAGTGGAGGCAAAGCTGGCTGACCGGGAGGGGACAATAGAGAACCTTCAGCTGGCTGCCGTTGAGAACTTCAAAACGAATAAGGCTCTTAAGGCCGCTGCCTCATTGGAACGAAAACTCGCTGACACTGCCCGGGAGGGTTTGAAGACCGCCCAATCTGAGATTGGTGTGTTGAAGGCTAAGGTGGCCAGTGCTGATACCAAATTGAAAGCCAGTGAAGAGCAAATGGCGAGGGCTCGGGATGATCTTGAGAGAAAAAAGACCGAGCTTGAGGAGAGAGAGATCGACCTCGAGGAGAGAGAGATCGAGCTTGAGAAGAGGGAGAGTGAGCTTGAGGCCGAGAAGGAGGCTATCCGCCTTGAGGGAGTTGGTGATTGTGCTGATTTGATACCGATGGTGTTGCCAGATTTGAATATGGACCCCATCCGTGCGGCCATCAGTTATTGTAAGGGGGATATCTCCGAGGAGGAATTCCGGAAATGGCTCCCTCCACCTGCCGAGGAGGTTATGAATCCTGATCCGATTTCGGTCGTCCCGGCTTCTGGAGTTCCCCTGGAAGGACGATCTGATCTTCCATCCTCCGGCGAGGACTGTCTTGAGATCCCTCCTCCCGTCCCTGAAGTAGAGGTCTATCCTGCTGTCGAGGTTGAAGCCATAGTTCCTCCTCCTGATGCCGAGCCGCTTCTCCCGCCACCTGATCCTTCTGAGGAAGAAATTCCTGCCCCTGCGCGGGCTGAATGAAAAGGGTAACCCTACCGGGGCCCTATGTACACTTTAATTTTGTGTAATAACATTATAATTTTATATACACATGTTTATTTATGTCTACTTATTTCTCCCTTTCTTTCCCTCTTTTTTTTTTGTAATATGAGACCTTTCAGAAGTCATCATGAAAGGGGGGGCGTATAACCTGACCCCGAGCTGGGTAACGGTCTTCGATTCTGGGGGAATGTCTCCTCCCCAAATCGAAGGAGTTTGACTCGGTGGGACGTAACCCGTCCCCGAGCTGAGTGAAAGGCTTGGGTTCTGGGGGAATGTTACCTCCCCAAACCAAAGGAGCTGACTCGGTGGGACATAACCCGACCCCGAGCTGTATGAATCACTTGGCCTTGGGGGAATGTTACGTCCCCAGTCCAAAGGGCAGACTCGGTGGGGCATTGCCCGACCTCGATCTGTAAGAATCATTTGGTCCTGGGGGAATGTTACGTCCCCAGTCCAAAGGGCAGACTCGGTGGGACATTGCCCGACCCCGAGTTGAGTGAAAGACTTGGTGACTGGGGGGATGTTACATCCCCAGTCCAAAGCGGCTGACTCGGTGGGACATCGCCCGACCCCGAGCTGTTTGAATTACTTGGTTCTGGGGGAATGTTACGTCCCCAGTCCAGAGATAGACTCGGTGGGACATCGCCCGACCCCGATCTGTGAGAATCACTTGGTCCTGGGGGAATGTTACGTCCCCAGTCCAAAGACAGACTCGGTGGGACATCGCCCGACCCCGAGCTGTTAGAATCACTTGGTCCTGGGGGAATGTTACGTCCCCAGTCCAAAGACAGACTCGGTGGGACATCGCCCGACCCCGAGCTGTTAGAATCACTTGGTCCTGGGGGAATGTTACGTCCCCAGTCCAAAGACAGACTCGGTGGGACATCGCCCGACCCCGAGCTGTTAGAATCACTTGGTCCTGGGGGAATGTTATGTCCCCAGTCCAAAGACAGACTCGGTGGGACATCGCCCGACCCCGATCTGTGAGAATCACTTGGTCCTGGGGGAATGTTACGTCCCCAGACCAAAGCGGCTGACTCGGTGGGATGTAACCCGACCCCGAGTTGTTTGAATTACTTGGTTCTGGGGGAATGTTACGTCCCCAGTCCAGAGATAGACTCGGTGGGACATCGCCCGACCCCGATCTGTGAGAATCACTTGGTCCTGGGGGAATGTTATGTCCCCAGTCCAAAGACAGACTCGGTGGGACATCGCCCGACCCCGAGCTGTTAGAATCACTTGGTCCTGGGGGAATGTTACGTCCCCAGTCCAAAGACAGACTCGGTGGGACATCGCCCGACCCCGAGCTGTTAGAATCACTTGGTCCTGGGGGAATGTTACGTCCCCAGTCCAAAGACAGACTCGGTGGGACATCGCCCGACCCCGAGCTGTCGTTTTTGAATAGTCCCGGTGTCTTTTTGCTTTTGAAGGATTTTGCCAGACAAGGAATTTTTATTCATGCTTGGGGGCGTGCTGCCCTTTTTACAACAGTTGTTCCTATTCGGTGTTTTGCCCGGTTTCTGCAAAAAAGAAAATAGAAAAAAGGAAAGTTGATTTTTACGGGAAGTACTTTTTTAACATTTCGGCGTTCCATGGTTTCTTCAACCTCGTGCCGTCCAGATGTTCTAGGATGTAGGCCCCTGGTCTTACTACTTCAGTGATTTTGTAGGGTCCTTCCCACTTGGCACCTAACGACCCTTCTTCTGGTCGCCGGGTGTTCAGAGTCACTTTTCTTAGCACTAGATCGCCTGTTAGAAAGGAGCGGGTCCGAACTCTCCTATTGTAGAAGCGGGCCATTCTCTGTTGGTAGATTGCTGCTCTTACTGCTGACTGTTCTCTTCTTTCTTCGATCAGGTCGAGGTGGTTTTTGATGAGTTCTTCGTTCGCTTGTTCTCAAAGTGGCGGACCCTGTGGGTTGATATTCCGATCTCTGCCGGGATGACGGCCTCACATCCGTATGATAGGGAGAAGGGTGTCTCTCCGGTTGAATCTTTGAAGGTCGTCCGGTGTGCCCATAGTACTTCCGGTAGCTCCTCGACCCATAGGCTTTTGCTTGATCCGAGTCGGGCCTTCAGGTTTGACTTGATGGTCTTATTGGTGGCTTCAACCTGCCCGTTTGACTTGGGATGGGCTGGCGAGGCGAATTTCAAGGTTATCTGGAGGTCTTCACAAAGTTTCCTGAATCCCCTGCTGTCGAATTGCTTTCCGTTGTCGGTGATGATTGCTTGGGGGATTCCGAACCGACAGATTATATTTCTTTTCAGGAACTCTGTGGCCTTCTTTTCCGAAATGGTGGACAAGGGCTCTGCCTCTACCCATTTGGTAAAGTAGTCTATGGCCACGATTGCATATTTTGCCTGACCTCGTCCTTTCGGCATCGGCCCTATGATGTCTAGCCCCCATTGTGCGAAGGGCCATGGGCTGGATATGGTGGTCAGCTGTTCTGCCGGTTGATGGTAGAAGTTGGCATTTTTCTGGCAACCTTCACATTTCCGCGCTATCCTCACGCCATCCTGGTGCATGGTTGGCCAGTAAAACCCTTGCCTCAAAGCTTTGAAGGCGATTGATCTTCCCCCGGCGTGGCTTCCGCAGATGCCTGCGTGAATCTCCCTGAGCACGTAGTCTGCTTCTTCTGGTGCTAAGCATCTTAGGAGGGGTACGGTGTATCCTCTCCGGTAGAGTACTCCTTCAATCAGGGAAAACTTGGTGCTCTTGAACTTCAGCTTCCTGGCCTCCTTTTTATCTTTAGGGGTTTCTCCTGTTTCCAGATATCTCCTGATCGGCTGCATCCATGAATCTTTGCCTTCTTCTTCTAGTACACCACCTCCGTCTCTCCTATGCTTCTTTCTCGGAGGTATATAAGAGGGATTACCCTGGGGTTTTCTGTCCTCATTGAAGAGGCGAGTCGGGCTAGGGAGTCTGCTTCGCAGTTGTCTTCTCGTCCGACCTGTTCGAAGAGTACGTTTCCCACTTTCCCCACCCATTTCTTCACTTCGGCTAGGTAAGCTACCATGGCCGGTTCCCTGGCTTGAAAGTCTCCTTTCAGCTGTTGTATTGCTAGCTGAGAATCACTCCTGATTACTACGTTGTGGACCCCTACTACCGTACATAACCTTAGTCCGGCCAGTATTGCCTCGTACTCTGCTTCATTGTTTGTGGTTTTGAAGGCGAATTTGAGGGCGAGCATTATTTCTTCTCCCTTTTCACTTTTTAGTGCTACCCCTGCTCCGTAGCCGTGTGAACTTGCGGATCCGTCTACAGACATTTCCCACTTGTCTTCTTCCACGGCCAAGACCTGTGGTTCCGTGAGTTCTGCTATGAAGTCTGCTAAGGCCTGCCCTTTTATTGCTGTTCTCGGGAGATAGGAGATGTCGTGCTCGCTTATTTCTACTGACCACTTCATTAGTCTCCCCGAGGCCTCTGGTTTTTGCAAGATTTGTCTCAGGGGATAATCCGTGTATACCTTGATAGGATGGGCCTGAAAGTAGGGTCGTAACTTCCGTGCCGCAGTGATCAGGGATAGGGCAATGAGTTCGTGCATGGGGTATCGTGTTTCTGCGTCCAGCAGGGCTTTACTGACGTAGTAAACCGGTTTCTGGACATGGTCGGTCTCTTGTACTAGTGCCGAGCTTACTGCGTGTTTTGAGACGGCCAGGTATAGATACAGTGTCTCCCCTGGGAGGGGTTTGGCTAGGAGAGGGGGCCGTGCCAGATATTGTTTTAGGTGCTGGAAGGCTTCTTCGCATTCAGGTGTCCAGTCGACCCCTTTTTGAGCTTTTTTGATGACTTTGAAGAAAGGATGGCACTTGTCGGTTGCTCGTGAGATGAATCGGTTGAGTGCGGCGATTCTCCCTGTAAGGCTTTGTACTTCTTAACTGTCCGGGGCGATTTCAGGTCTAGCACGGCTTGTATCTTTTGCGGGTTCGCTTCAATGCCTCGTGAACTCACCATGTAGCCCAGAAATTTTCCTGAGGCTACCCCGAATGCACACTTCTCTGGATTGAGCTTTAAACTGTGTTTTCTCAGGAGTTCGAAAGTTTTCTTCAGGTCGGCTACATGGTCTCTTGGTTCTCCGGACATTGTTATCATGTCGTCGACATACACCAGCATGGTTGTGCCGATGAGCGGTTTGAAGATTTTGTTCACCAGTCTCTGGAAAGTCGCCCCTGCATTCTTCAATCCAAAAGGCATTACTTTATAACAGTACAGCCCTTGGTCAGTGATGAAGGTGGTCTTCTCCTCGTCCGCAGGGTGCATCTTGACTTGATTGTATCCCGAGAAAGCGTCCATGAAGCTTAGCAGCCCTTGGCAGGCTGTTGTGTCTACCAGTTGGTCTATATTTGGGAGGGGAAGCTGTCTTTTGGACACGCTTTGTTGAGGTCGGTGAAATCTACGCACATTCTCCACTTTCCGTTAGATTTTTTCACCAACACTACGTTGGACACCCACTCTGGGTATTTTACTTCCCGGATGAAACCGGCTTTCAGCAATTTTTCCACCTCGGTTGCTATCGCTCCGCACCGCTCCTGGTTGAATATTCTCCTCTTCTGTTTTACTGGTTTGTGTAATGGGTTCACTGCTAGGCGATGGCTTGCGAATTTTGGGTCGATTCCGGGCATGTCATCGTGCCCCCATGCAAAAACGTCGGGGTACCCTTGCAGACATTCCAACAAGTCTTTTCTTAGGGCTTCGTCTAGACTTCCCCCTATTTTTATGTTTTTCTTTGGCCCAAATAGCTTTACTTCTTCTAATTCTTCGGCTGCTCCGAGCCGTGCAGCTTTATCGGGCCGAGGAGCAGGGTCTTTCCTTGCGTTCTCGTCGTCCTCGTCCCTCTGCCTCTTCTCGGTGCCTCTTTCCACGCAGAGGGTCTCTCGCGAGTAGGTGGCAAAACAGCTGCGGGCTATCTTCTGGCTTCCGCATATGATCCCGATCCCTTCCTGCGTGGGGAACTTCAATTTCAAGTAATAACAGGACATTGCGGCCTTGGTTCTCATCATGAAGGGGCGGCCGACAATGACTTGATAACTGTTCATGCAGTCTACTACAGTGAAGTTTATCATGATTGTTCGGGTTTTGGGGGCGGTTCCGATAGTCACTGCTAGTTGAATCCTTCCCAGCGGGACGACCGTTGATCCCCCGAAACCGTACAGGGGGGTGATGTCTTTGGTTAGAGCTGTGCATTCTACTCCCCAGGCTCTCCAAAGTTTCTTTGGAAATTATGTCTACTGCGCTCCCGGGGTCCACCAAGATTCTGTCCACTTCTGTGCCGCCGATTGTTGCTTTGATTATTAGTGCGTCATCATGGGGGAAACTTACCCCCTGAGCGTCTTCATCGGTGAACATAATGGGTGTCGACCGACTTCCTCGTGGGTTTGGGATTTTTTCTGTTTTCAGCACCTCTGTCCCCCGTGCCCGGCTGTAATTCTTCCTCGACCGGTTAGAGTCCCCGGCCAGCGTTGCCCCTCCTGCGATGACGTTCACCTCTCGATTCCTTGCCCTTTGTCTGGCGGCCATGATCTTGTGGTCGATGTAATTGTTCAGGTACCCGTTCCGGGCCAGGTCCTCCATTTGTTCCCGCAGGTCCTTGCATTCATCGGTTGTGTGCCCTTTTAGATTGTGGTGCAGGCAGTAGGATCTTTTGTTCTTTTTGTCTGGGGGAAACCTCCTGAGGTCGGGCTCTATTAAGAGGCCTTTCTCCCGTATCTCCATGATGATTTCTCCTGGCGGCTTGCTTAGGGGAATATACGCTTCCTCTCGGACCACGTGGTTTACTTGAGTTGTGGGCCCCTTTTCTTTGATCCTTTTGTGTCATCGGTTTGAACTCTTTGGGTCTTGGGGTGAACTTCCGGAATTCTCTTTCCGGTCGCCGGTGGTCTTCCCTCCTAGTCACCCTTTCTCTGGCGGTTGTCCCCCTCCGGGATACTTTTTCCTCGCTCTCTAGTAGGACGTACTTCCTGGCTATTTCCAGTGCGGTAGCGTAGTCTGGTGTCTCATGGATCCTCAGGTGGGTCCATAGTTTCCCGACTCTTAGGGCCCCTTTCAGACTTTCCAGGGCTTCTTGGGATTCGTACCCTCCGACCTCGAGTACAATGTTGCGATACCTTTCAATGAAGCTCTTCAGTGTTTCGTCGTCTCCTTGTTTCATGAGCCTTAGTTCTCCTATTGTTTTTTTAGGGGTGCATGCTCCTTTGAAATGCCGGGTAAATGACTTCTTAAGTTGGGAGAAGTTCTGAATGCTCCTCGGGGCCAGACTTCTATACCATAGGATGGCAGGCCCCCTAAAGTTAAGGGAAATACTTTGCATATGGCGTCGCCCGTTACCCCCTGTACTTCCATCAGGAGGACAAAGTTTTCAATGTGGGATTTTGGGTCGGAGTGGCCTTTGTATGGTGCCATGGTCGGCATGTTAAATCGCTTCGGAAACTGTGCTGCCTTTATTTCTTCCGTAAGGGGAGACCCCTCTTCCTCGCCTGGGTGTCCCCGCCCCGATCTTGAGGCCTTCTCCCCATCTGGTCATCTCTTTTCTCAACCAAGATTTTATTTCACGGGTTGTGCCCCCGTGCCGCCTTCTGTGTCTTCTGTTCGCCTGTCGCCCCGGGCGTGGCGTTCTTTAAACCCATAGGTCTCCTGTACGTCTTCGTTATACTTTTTATCCTCCCTCTTGGAGTTGTAAAAACTGTCGGAGGAGGGGTCGGGTGATTGTTCCCCTCTTCTTCTTCCCATGTGTCTTCTGATCTTCCTACCACCGCAGATCTTATCCCATAGGGGCCTCTCTTTCTGGGTCCCTCGTCTTCGCTTACATCTACTACTCTCTTTTTCTCTTTCCCTCCTCTGTCCGGTCTCGGTTTCAGTTTTCTCGTTGTTTGCTCCTTCCATTCTTTCTAGTCGATCCATCATAGACCTCATGCCATCTTCCATTTTTTTCATCCAGTCCGTTGCCGGACCTCCTGGTTGGCGATTTCCCGTCCTCCGCCATTTGTCTTATCACGTGAACTGCTTTTTGTGAAGTTCCCCACAGACGGCGCCAACTGTTGACGGCGGATTTTGGTCTCGGGGTAATATTGGAATATCACTCCCGAGGAAATCCTCCCTCAATAGTGAATTTGTTTGGTTATGGGGGACCAAAGGCAAATTTAGCGGAAAACAAGAAAATACGCCAATCAGACAAGGTGTTTTAACGTGGTTCGGTGGATTTTGGGATCCGACCTACGTCCACGGGCAAGAACAGGATGGTGCTTTTTATTACTCAAATATACTCCTCAGGTCTCCTCTTTGCTTTTACAAATCAGAGCTTGATGGTTCTAATCTCTCACTTTTTGTGTTGATTTTCAGATGCCTTTTACACATGCTCTACCCTTCTATTTATAATAATACATAAATCAGATTCCTATTTGTATAAGAAATCCTATTGGACTCAATCTTCTTTCCTTGTAGGGTTTCCTGATCCGGTGCTGCCTTCTCCTTCCGTATTCCCTTTTGGATTCTGACTCCTTCTCCTTGCGAGAGTAGGATATCTTTCTTATCTTATCCATAAGAATGGGGTGCTTTTGTCTTGAACTCGGCCCGCTGTCTGGTCGGTCTTTAATGAGGTCGGTCATGATAATCTTTCATACTGAGAGCGCTCCTGCCGACCTATATAGTGCTCGGTCATCTGAACCAAAGTGGTCAGTTTTCACATGAACTGGTCGGATCGGCTACATGATTTTAGCCAGACAGAGAATTTACCCTTTTGTCCTTGTCGTGCTGTCTTAAATGTTGTAGCGCCTGAAAACACCATCAACAGTTTTTATATGTTAACTCGTTAAATTAAAATTCTGATGAATGGAAAACAGAAATGCCTTTTGGGTTAAGCAATTATGCCACATTTATGGTAATGAAAATTGGGCTTAGGGTGATTAGCAAGTTAAAATAACATTAATCATAATGAAGGCAATAATGAAGATCAGAGGCTTTATCTAAGTTAGACAAGTTGGTGGCTAACTTGACTTTATTTGCCCTCTTTCCAGTTCTAGTAAATTTGTTTAATTGGTAAGGAAATCATTTAGTTCTCGAGGGCTACCACTTAAAGATTTTTTAAATATTACGTTTGACTATTCATTAAGGGAAAACAATTATTTTGTCCAAATTTAATGTCCTAATTGATGTCTCAAAAGGAAAATTTAAATCGCGTGTTTTGATTTGACCAATTTAACACTAAATTCGGACAAAATAATAATATTCTGTATTATTTTCAGTTTTAACTGTGTTTTTAGGATTAGATCGGTGATCGAACCGGTGGTCAATAGTTCGACAGGTTGAACTATTCTGATTGAACCGGTAAAACTGGATGATGTCATAAATAATTTTAATTAATTAAAAATTAGATTAAATTTTAAATTTTAGTTTTAAAAATTAAAAAATTATGAACCGGTCTAGTTCGCCGGTTTTGATTAATTTTTTGAGAGTCGATTTTTAAAGTTTAACTGGACCAAACTTAAGGTCGATTCCTAATTTGATTGGTTCTATTGATCGATCCAGTTCAATTTTAAAAAAAAACATGACTTTTCATCATGTCCAGTTTGGGTTCACTGTTTAAACGTTAAAAATAACTTGTATTGACATTTTTTAATAAAAAAAAGTGTTAGCAATTGAAAGTACAAAAAATATTATTGGAGATTTAATTTTTCCTCCTACAGTTTTTAGATGTTATCATTTATATAATATTCCGCTCTTATGACAAAATTTTAATTAATCAAGGAAAAAAATGGCTGTTTTTAACATCCAGTGTAGTAATAGTGATTCATTTAATCCCTACTGTTCGAACTAATTATTAATTTAATCCTATATTTTTAAATATTACCAAAACACTTTTGTTCTTAATTTCATAACAGTTAGATATAACTTTCAAGAATAATTTAGTATTTCTATTTGCAATAATTTAAAATTCAAACAATTCCGATATGTACAAGTGAAAAATTATAATAATTACAAAATTTAAACGGCACATAAACAGCATCAAATTTCGAGCATTTTTTTTTAAACATATACTAATTAAGTAATTGATTCATATTGCAAGGATTAAAGAATCATTTATCCCTAATGAATATTTAATGAAAATTGTAATTGGGGTCAATAGTAAAATTAAAAAACCGTAAGGAGTACAGTGTCATTTTCCAATTATTACTACAAGTTTCAAAGGAAAGAAATGCCTTTTATATAAAAACATGCAGAATGAAATTCGGGGGACGAAAGATGATTAACAAAGCAAAGTCTTCAAACCAAATCAACTAAACCAAGAATTGGATTATAGTGTCAATAAGCAAAATTGGTAAGGTTTCAAATATTACCAAAATGTTAACAACCGTTAACGATCAACATGGCCGGCCTTAGCATACTCGATGCTTAAGACGGTTTTTACATTTTGAGGTCTCTAATCACAATATAATATAATATTAAAAAAATTTAGGTTCTTGGCCATTAAATTATTTAAAACTATAATAAAAAAAATCGGGGAATATAGATAGACGCCTAACCTGTTTATCTTACCCTCTTGTTGTGTACAAACTTTTGTACTTCCTTGATATATATATTTTACATTGAGAATGTTATGAAGGGTCAGGTGAGTATGCTGATATTCATATTCTCAATCATTATTGAGGAAGTGAGTTTTGAATTTCCACAGACTCAAGTCCCATTATTCATAAGAATATGATCATATTGGTAAATATACACTGAATATTAGAGGGAATAGACTTCTGGTTTCAAACTGACAAACGTCTGAACGACACTATAAGTATATTTTATAGTTTTTCAGTAGATTTTATATTATTTAATATCTATAAAATTATAACAATCATATAAAAAAATATATTTTTACTTCAATTTTTGAAACAAATATTGAACTATTGATTTCAAACTATTCAACAATAGATATTGGAAAATAAAATAATATTTACACTGGTGTCTATTTATCCACTATTAAATTGCATAAAATTAATAACTAAAAAATCGTGTAAAAAAAATTTATGTTAAAATAGCTCCACCCATATTCTAAAGTTTACATGTAAGTGATGTGTCAATTAATGTTAAATTATGGGTAGTAATCTTTTATTCTCTACTAAGGTTTGAGCTAATTACCCAATTAATCCATATATTTTAACAAATTTTTATGAATAATTGAAATTTTTGTAACAGAATAACATTCTAACATGTAAAGACACAGGTAAAATTAAAAATCTTGTGAATTTTATTTTTTATTTTTTATATTACTTTTAGTTATACAGACAATGTGATCTATAAGTTTTTATGTTACATTCGTTAGTTTCAATTTCATTTAGATTAAAAAAAATGTTGTTTACCAATTTGTTAACTGACACGTTTTATGTTAAATTTACATGTTTAGGTGATATTTTAAAAATTGATGTTATACATTTTGATGTAGATCTATAGTATTTTTTTTTTCCAAATATATTATAATTGCCCAAACTGTAACACACACACATTATGGATGTACACAGTTCGGTCTGGTTTGATATAATTAAAAAAATATGTAATTATAATTATACGATTTTTTTTTTAAAAAGTAATCAAACAGTTTTTTATTTAAAAAATTATAATTATTTTTAATTGTCGGTTCAGTTCAGTATAATTTAGTTTTTTCAAATTTTTAATAATAATATTAATAATTTTAAAATATTAATAATATTCACATAATCTATCATTTACTTAAGTTTTTATACAGTAACTCTTCTAATCATCATACCTATACTAATAATTTTTTCATAAGATATAATCATCATTTAAATTATTTAAAATGTATGAAAATAAAAGGAATAATAACCAAAGTAAAAAATTATAAACATTTCATGAAATTAACCAATTATAATTATAAAATAAAATAATGTGACATATATAATTATAAAATAACAACATAATATGATTAGATTCTAAAAATTCAATAAATTAAATTACTCAATTAATTTGTTTCGGTTCGATTTTTTAATTTTTAAAAATTGTTACAGTTCTGTTCAATTCGTTTTTTTTAATTAAAATATAGAATAATTATTTTTGAAAAAAAAAAAATTGTTATTTCGATTCGGTTCGGTTTTTCATTTTCTATTACTTTTTTGTCACCGTTATTTTTTTGAAAGATTTTTTAAATAATTGAAAATCCGGCTAGCGAAATTTCCTCTGGAAGATTTTTTTATTTATATTTATATTTTTTTTTCCTGAATATCTCTGGGAAATAAAATTTATGGGCTGATCCAAATTCGGCTAGACCGAGTCTTAAGTCTGACTAACCGAATTGTTATTACAGAAATTGAATTTTGAAAGGAAAAAGTATCTCAATTAGAAAGATATCTCCCTAAATGATTTTAAATACATCATTCCATGATTTCTTTTCACTAAAGGTTCAATGATTCATTTGAAAAAAAAAATCAAATTCAAAATAAAAGGAGGCAAAGCTTGATCAAAAGGTAAAAATTCAAAATGGAAAATATGTTGGAATTTTTTAAATATTATTTTCGGATATCTGTTTATGTTAATCCATTGAATAAGCTTTCGAATGAAAATGTAATCATTCGAATGGGTTTTCAAACCGTTCAAACAATTCATCCAGAGACTTGTATAGTTGTTCTCGTTCGAAGTCATTCGAACAAGCTATATAGAGTTCAAATGGACAATTCATAGCATTCAGGTATGTGATTCAATAAATTCGTTCGAACTATAAATCTTCAATTCGAACGAAATTGTGATCTCCAGAAATCCGTTATGCAGTGAACATGTGATTTTTAATGAAAGAAATCATTACAAATGATTAAAAGGTTCCTCATCATTGATAACTATTGATTTCCTATAAACACCATATATATTTTAGTGTTATAAATACAATTCAAAATCCATACTTGTTCTCATTTCTCTGCATAACACCAATCTAATCTATTAAGAGCGTTCTTGGTTGTTGTGATACAATCACATATTAAACAATAATATAATTCATTCTATTATGAGAGAAAATTTCCATTTACTTTTTGTGATTTTGTGGTTTGTAAATCAAAGAATGAAAATATTTCTCAAAAGAAATGTGTAAAGTGTGAAGTTTTAGTCCATATCGACTATACTTGGTTCATAGCTGGTTTCCATTCTTGTATGTCTAATTAATACATGGTAGAGAAACGACTTGTCGTTTCACTTGCTCATTGGAATATGACATGTATGTGGTTTATATAAATTTGAAAGATAGAGGCCATTGAAGATGTACAGGTGGCTACATCTCTGCCGTAGCTTAGCACTTGATCTTCATATAAATTCAAAGTGAGGGTTGAGAATTTCATTAGATTCTCGTTCTCAAAAACTCAGGCATTCCTCTTAAGTTCTCTCAAAGCATTTCGTTGCAAGAAATCAGAATCAGTTTGTGTAATCTTACTTGTAAATCAGTTGTAAGTAGATCTTTGATATCTTGTTGTATATTGAAGATTGTAACTGGGTTTGGGTGTAAGATTGGCACTATTAGAATTATAGGGTTTCTGATTTTGGGGATCTTTGTGTGAGATAGAGAAACTGTAATAACTTGTACAAATCTTGTTACTAGTGTAGCCAGCTCCATTGTTTTTAGAGTTCAATGTGGATGTAGCCCGATTCACTCACTTGAACCACGTTAAAATATTGTGTCTTCTTCTTCTTCTTCTTGTGCATGCTTGATTGTGTTGGTTATTGGAAAATTCTGTGCGCGTATTGAAAACTTGAGTGTTGGGTAATAAAAGATTTAACCTAACAGTGATATCAGAGCCTCTTGAATCGTTGAGCGAATCTGGGGTTAGCTTCAATACTGAAGAAAGAACTAGAATCTGAATTGAGTCATAGTGAATACTCACTGAAGGAGTCGAAATGTCAACAATAAAACTTGAGGTTGAAATCTTTGATGGAAAAAAGGAATTTTAACACTTGGAAGAAGAAAATGAAGGTACTTCTCTTACATCACAAGGTGGCCTTAGCCCTAGAGCTGAATCTAGAGAAGTGGCCCAAGATTGGAGATGAAGTGAAGGCTGAAATACTGGAGGAGGCCTACAACTTAATCTTTCTTCATCTTGCTGACTATGTTATAAGTAAGGCAAATGGCATGGAAACAACTCTCAAACTCTGGGGTAAACTCGAATCTTTGTACTATGTTGTTTATGCCCCTAATCTAGTTTTTTTAAAGGGAAACTTGTTTAATTACAAAATGAATACTAGTAAAATCATGGATGATAATCTTGATAAATTCACTAAGATGACACAAATATTAAAATAGACTGACCAATCCTTAGGTGACTCTAGTGAAACAATGATCCCTCTAAACTCTTTACCTGAAGAATATAATGTAGTTAGAAATGACCTCCAATATACTGGTGTTGTTCATAGATTGGATTTAGTGATCTCTGGCATAAAGGCTAGAGAACTAGAACTCAAAGTGAGTAAATGAGGTGGAGTTAACCTATTTGCTAAGGGAAAAATAGATAAGAAAGATACTAGTGTGAATAATAACCCACCAAATAGCCAAAAGTTCATGAGAAAGAATAATAATAAGAATAAAACAGTGGGAAAAAATGTTACTATTGTGGAAAAGGACACTTCAAGAAAAATTGCTATAAACTTCTTAAAGAACAAAAAAATGGAGGTAATGCCATAGTGGCTGCTGAGAATAGCACCATATGCTTATCAATGGCCCTTGATGTCTCTTGTGACCAGATAAGCAAATACTGGATTCTAGACTCTGGATGCTCATTTCACATGAGACCATGTAGGGATTGATTTACCAATTTTAAAAATATAGACGAAGCTACTGTCTATATGGGTAATGAGAACACCTGTATAATTTATGGGATATGAGATATTACACTTAAAATCCATGATGGAAAAGTCAGGATATTGACTGATGTATGGTATGTGTCAGAGCTGAAAACAAACCTGTTATCCCTAGGTTCACTAGATGAATTAGGTTTCACCTATAAAGCCTACCAAGAAAATATGCATGTACTAAAGGGAAATCATGTGATTCTAAATGGAGTTAAGATAAATGGATTGCATATCCTAAAAGGTCATCATGTATTCTATGAAAGTTCTAATTCTGCCTTTGTCTCTAATTCTAATATGACTGATTTATGGCACTTGAGGCTTGGCCATATTAGCCAGAAAGGTTTGCAGGTATTAAGGAAGCAAATGTTACTTGGTAAGGCACATATGAAGCCACTGGACTTCTGTGAAATCTGTGTGATGGGCAAACAACACAGACATAGCTTCCCAACAGGAACTCATATGTCAAAGGCTTGCTTGGAATATCTTCATTGTGACCTATGAGGGTAAGCTAAGATCCTAACTCATGGTGGTAATAAATTATTTCTCTCTATAGTTGATGACTATAGCAAGAAAATGTGAGTTTTCTTACTTAAAATAAAGAATGAGGACCCTAATAAAGTTTAAAGACTTGAAAATATTAGTACAAAATCAAATCAGTAAAATTGTGAGGGTTTTAAGGATTGAAGATTGCTTAGAATTATGTAACACTGAGTTTGATCAATACTGTAGAAGAGAGGGGATTCTGAGACATAGAATAATAAGAAACACACCACAATAAAATGAAGTTGCAGAAAGAATGAATATGACATTGTTAGAAAAGATTAGATGCCTATTATTCTCATCTGAACTCCCAAAATCCTTCCGAGGAGATGCCTTTAACACAACCTCTCATCTACTGAACCTAAGTCCAAATAGCTCAATTCAGCTTAAGAGTCCATAAGAAAAGTGGACTGGAAGAACTCAGAAGCTAAACCATCTTAAAGTGTTTGGGTGTGAAGCATATGCTCACCAATCTGTAGGAAAACTTGAACCAAGGTCCCTAAAATGTATATTCATAGGATACCAAGTAGGGGCAAAATGTTATAGACTATGGGAAAGATAGTCCCCTGGAGTCACACTCATAATTAGCAGAAATATTACATTAAATGAACACAATTATTATTGTAAAACTATTAATACAAATACAAATGTCTTGAAAAAAGATCTAGCAGATTTTGATTTTACAAATGCAGCTCCAATACAGAGGGAGCAAGGATTATGGAGGAATGAGTTACAACCTGTTGATGGGAAAAGACCAAGATTACCTGATAACAACCACTCAAGAAGTGATGACCCTGAAGAAGATAGCAATGAACTGACTAGTGTAGATGAACCATATGCTGAAACTGATATAGGTCAATTAGAACCTGATCAACAAGATGGATCATTTGAACAATATGATCAAACACCACAAGACACACTAGCTGATTATCAGCTAGCAAGAGACAGAATTAGAAGACATGTAAAGCCTCATACCAAGTATAAATACTTATTCACAAACCTGTACTTTTGTGCTTTAATTTCAAGTCATGAAATGGTAGGAGTAGAACCAGCTAGCCTAGAAGAGGCCCTAAGATCATGTTGGTTTTTATTAATGTCCCAAGAATGAAATCAAGCACAAAAACGCATGTGAATACACAAAGGAGAATGGCGGAATCATACTCACATTGAACGGATCTTGCGACGCGATGAACATAAGCCTTTTCTTCCTCCAAGATGGCTCGGCAGTGAAGCTTTTGGCTCCTCCAAGAATCGGCCATGGATGTCCTCCATTGAAGCTCCAAGCTCCAAGCTTCCAAAATGGATTCCAAGCTCACGAAATCACTGCCCTATCACCTTAGGATAACTCTATGTGTGTGCTAGCACTTGATTTTGCAACAAAATCACTCTCTGGCTTCTCTTTGTCTTTCGGCAGAACCAAAAATGGAAGAAGAAAGAAATTGGCTCCAAGCCGTGAGAGAAGAGGAGGGAAAAAGAGAAGACCGTAAGTGGTTAGAGAGAGAGAAGGAAAAAGTGTTTTGTTTTTATATTTTGATTTTTTTTAAAAAAAAAATCAAAAAACAAAACCCTTTTCCATTTACCAAAAGTCAAAAAGCAAAAACCAATTAATGCTTTTCAACTACCACATCAATCACTCAATCAATCAATCAAATTGTCACATCACTTAAAGTGACATGTGATTTGACGCTTGATGTGACTTGCGTGCCGCATTCGAATTCGAAATGCGAATGCGCTCGCAAACACACTCGGGCTCAGGTTCGCTAATTTCGAATTAACGAATTTTCCGTTGAGACGTAATTAAATGATTATGCCTAGCGAAATCACTATTCACGTCGCTAACGAATTAATTCTAAATTAACTCGTTCGCCCGAATTAAAATCTAATTTCAATTCCGCGTCGAAATCCAATTTCGTATAATATATCGAATATATTATTTTATCGATTAATTCCAAATTAATCGTCTCTCTCTTTAATTAATATTTTATCCAAGATAAAATATCTCTGCAATTAATCCCAGATTAATTTTCTCTCTCATCAAATTAATCCCAGATTAATTAAAGTGCGAGTCATACATCATCGGTGAATCTTCGGGAAGCGACCCATGAGATCCCCGGATATGTTGGCAGTAAATACGGTCGTCGGACTATCCAAACACGTAAGTATCTAGTACTACGTTTATACCGATTTACAAGACAAGGTTGGCTTCTAGCAAAACGCCATGCCTACCCAATTCTCCAGAAATATCATTATAGGAATATGTGATCTATATCAGACGTAGTATATGTAGTATTGCGTATTTCGATCCAGCATCGGATGACCACGTGCTAGGCCTGGGGCTGGAATTGTGTCTGCCCCGTACGAAGCACATATCAGATGTCTGGTAACTAGTCTCTCTAATCGGATATACATGACCTAGTCATAATATCCCGATAGCTCAAGCATTTAAGAGAACAAGTTCCGTATCCTACGCGATCATCATCTCCACTATGACTGGAGTGATACTTCCATCTCGACATCACACCCAACACACTACGATTCTCAATATACCCACAATAGGCGTACACAGAACATGTTAAAGCCCTGGACGACCGCAACCAAAGTATATTGATTGTCGTAAGTATTAGCGGTGCAAGTCTCATGTTAAGACCAAATTACACCTACCCTGATTTCAGACTTCCATAGACACATAGTCATACTACCAATGGAATTCCGAGGGGGTCTATCCAGAGCGAAGCTGTTTCCCGTACCATCGGTAAAACACAACCTCCTATTACACTTGCATGAGTATCATACACCCAAATATATGAGAACTATGCCGTTGTGCCCTCACAACGCGCACAAGTGTAATACTAGTCTTTTACGCATTTATCGATGTCCAATCTCGATAATACTCTGACTAGGGATATTTAATGATTTATCCTTCGTGGAATGATACTGTCTCATATCATTCTCAATCCAGGAACAAATCACATGGACCTCATATCATTTATATATCTTGGTGATCTAATCACAAATGATAAGAGTGCAATCTCATTTGTCACATAGTTAATTTGTACAACAACACCATGATCTGTACAAATAGTGACGCTATGGGTCATAATTGTCCAACAGATCAACTAACAAATATGAGTGGGAAAAAACCATGAAAGAAGAAATGATTTCCCTTAAGAAAATTGAAACCTGGGTTTTGGTTCCTAAGCTCAAAAACCAGAAGTTAGTTGAGTTTAAATGAGTGTTTAAATTTAAAGAAGACTTGCATGCTAGAGACCCAATTAGGTTTAAAGCTAGAAGGGTTCACACAGAGGGAAGAGATTGACTATACTGAAATATTTTGAACAATGGTTAAGTTCAAAACCATTAGAATTATGCTTGCAATAACAACTTAATATAATCTTGAATTGGAATAATTAGATGTTAAAACTGCCTTCCTCCATGATGAACTAGAAGAGAAAATATAAATGACTCAGCCACATGTATTGTAGAGAGAAGCCACCCAGATTATGTGTGTTTGCTTAAGAAATCCTTATATGATTTTAAACAGTCACATAGATAGTGGTACAAAAGGTTTGACACCTTTGTACTTGACATAGGATTCACAAGGAGTAAATATGATAGTTGTTTCTATTTCACGCTTATTGAAGAATTCCCTGTATATTTGCTACTTTACGTTGATGATATGCTATTAATCTCTAAGTGTTGGGGTTTTAGGCAATCAGTATGGGTAACGCAGCGGAATGTCGGAAAATCAAAATTTTCCGATTTCAATAATTTTCTCGGATAATTAAAATAAACTAATTTATTTTAATTACTAAATACTTAAATTTTTTTTTTTTACCCATAATCAGATTTTTCATAAATTACCGTTTAGCCCATAAACTTTGTATTTTAATCATTTTAGTCCTAAATTATCAAATACAATTCTAATTGATTCCAAATCAATCATAAAATGATTTATACATGTCTTATACATGAAAATACAATTTTCAAATCAAGAAAACATATTTTTTTGATATTCCCGAGAGGTCCCCATATTTTCAAGAATTTACAATTTGGTCTTTTTTGTTCAAAACATATCAAGATCAAATCCAAAAATCCCAAATTTAATATACATCATATATACATCAAATTACATCACATATATGAAAATCCCCAAATTTGGGGAGGGTTATGAATCCTAATTTTACAATTTCCACAAATTAACAAATTACACCAAAATAATTAAATTCAATTCCCACCACACCAAAAAAGTCTCACCAAAATGAAATAACACAAGAACAATTCTAGGTCATTTATGAGTAGCTAAGCAACTCTAGAATGACAACTCACCATCAAATAGCAAAAAGAATGCTTAAGAAATAATTTCATGAAATCTTAATACTTATACATGCTTCCATCTTTGAATCAAGTTCCCAACCATCAAAATACATCCACAAGAGAGTAGAGAAAAAACTAAGCTACACATAATGAAGCCTAGGATCTTAGAAACATTTTTCATAAAGAAGAAAGTAAGAAAAACTTACTAAATTCAAAGATTTCAAAGCTTTTGCTTTCTTTCTTCCTTTTTTTTCTCTCAAGCTCTCTTTTAATTTTGATTTAGGGTTCTTAGATTATGAAACAAAAAATAAAAATAAGGCTTTATATGTTTTTCCTCAATGACTGATACTACAAGGAAAATAATTAGGCATTTTCAATTTTTATTTCATTAATAAAATTGGAAAAAATGATTTAATGAGAAATTGTGATATTTATCCATTAACATTTAATATATATATATATATATATATATATATATATATATATATATATATCACAACTTGTACCAATTAAATCAAGACAATTTATCCAATAAAAAATGGCCATTTAATCCAACTAAAACATGCCATTTGTTTACTTTAATAAAGTAAAAGATATTTATCATCTAATTAATTTAATTAATTTAATATTTAAATAATCAAATAATTAAATACAAATATATTAAATATATGTATTATATTTACATTAAATAATCAAATTACATATATAAAATAATGAATGTCAAATATCACAATTCGACATTTAACAAATGGCCGAAAGATCCCAATCGCATGTATTTTCGTTTAACAGTTAAACGACTTATAAATAATCAATATTATTTATAAAAGTTGCCCTAGTTCCCTACGAGTATATCTCTTTCGTGATACTCTCTAGGTTCAGGCATATCCGTTACGAAATCTAATTTCGTGTCCATAATCTACCCACACGTAAATTATGACGAACACAGATAAAATCTCTGAACCATACAGTTTAAGATCACTACATATGTATAATCCTTCCGTCACATGTATCCAGATTATCCCAGAGATATAAATATAAACGTCAAATCTCTATAGGTATAATCTCGTCGACGATTCTTTTAGCAATATCTTAATAACACTTATAACTTATTCCTGATACGTATTTCAACCCATTTTCGAAACAAGTTAGTTTTTGTTTATTTCCTTTTGAATTATTTAATTTGTAAATTCTCCATAAAATGACTAAAATGGATATTCATATGCTCAGTTGGCAGGTATTATCAACATGCATGGTAACATACGGACATAAGCTGTAATTGAAAAGTTTGTAATATTCAGTGCTCTAGTTTAATTGGAGGAAACATCTCAAAAAGCAATGGAGTTAAAAAAAAAAACGTCTAAGATCCGAGTTATTAAGTCCGTAGGGGTGTTTTAACACCTAGTGCCCTAAAGTCAACTGGTTTAGGAGTCACTGGCCCAAAGCTCGCTACATGGATCAAGGATGTTGTAAAAATATATATATTTGAAGTCTGAGTAATTAAGTCCGTAGGGGTGTCTTAACACCTGGTGCCCTAAAGCCAACTAGTTTGGGAGCCACCGACCCAACACTCGCTACATAGATGGAAGATATTGTATATAAATAAAAAAAATCAAAAAATCAAAGAAAAAAATCAGAAAAATGAGAAAAATTATTCCACTGCTGCAAAAAAGTGTGAATTCTGATAAAACTTTAGGACACAATTATTACTCTCTTATCAACTGCATTTGTGACTGTTGTGGGCAAAAATGAGTTGATTAATATTTTGTTGGCTATGTATATGGAAAATGGTAAATATAATCGGAGAATTTACTTATTCGGTAATTTAGAAAGAAAGAAAACAACTAGTGACTTGGAGTAGAAGTTTCACCTGATTAGTCTATAACTTCTTTATTCTTTTTTCTCTTGTCTTTTTGCTTTTGTGTGCATTAGTTTCACTACCTTTTTTACTTTTGTAAAATGTTTGTGAGTATCATTGCTGTAAACCCTCACGAGACTACAACTCGTCCACTAGGGACACCTATGGGTTTAAAGGCTTGTTGCATATGCTAAATGCAACTGTGATCCCTACGAAAGTGGCTTAGTTAAATTTTATTTTAAAGATGTTTATGTTATTTTATTCTATGTTTTGCTCGAGGACTAGCAAAATGTTAGGTTTGGGGGTGTGATGAGTGGTAAATGTATCACTATTTCCCACTCATTTAACCTAATATTTTGTATAGTTTCTTGAGTTTTGTGAATATTTTGATGTGTTTTGTGTTATTTTGTAGAAAAATAAAGTTTCAGGACATTCTGGAGGTGATTTTGGGCCAAAATAGTGAAAAAAGTGAAAAGGGCAAAATGGTCATTTCTCGCATCACAACGCCTAACATGCACCGCACCATGCTAACGTGCGCCGGGGGACACATGTCAGAATCTGAAAAGTTTGACTTGCTAATGTGCGCCTGCCACGTGTCAATATCACAGCCGATCTGCTAACGTGCGCCGTGCCACGTGTCATCATCCTATGGTGCCGATAATCGCCATCGCCATGTGTCTCCACGTGTCACTTCATGTCATCGTCCACATCAGCAGTAGACCGAGTCAACTCACCACGTCAGCGCCACGTCATCATTAGCCAATCACAACGTGCCACGTGTCGCAATTCTATGGTACCGACAATCACTTTCGCCACGTGTTGCCACATCATCGCCACGTCAGCACAATTATTGAGTCAATTATCCACATTGCCACGTCATCAGATAAGAATCTGAAGCATCCAACCAGAGCGCGACATGTGGCGTGTCGCGACGCGCACACCTTACCGAGGCCTATAAATTCAGCTCGACGTTTCAATTTCAGATGTACCTTTCTCTCTGAATTCTCTGATGTAAATAAGGATTTTTATATCTAGTTTCTTTTAATTTCAGTTTTGTAATTAATTTTAATTACGTTCTGTAATAATAATTTACTTTCTTTACTTTTTCAGTTTTTACTATTCAACATGAGGAGGTAACTTCCCACTGCTAGGGTGAAAGGTAAAACTTTTATTACTGTTATTTAGATTAATCTCCCTTAATTATAATATATTCACTATTTAAAATTTGACTTAACAAGGATACCGCTATATTGGCCGGTTGGTAATCAATTATAAACTGGTTTTAATCTGACTAAGCATGGATACCGCATGGTTGGTCGGTTGGTAATTTCTGCCTATATGGCTGGTTTATGGACTTAATTTGACTTAATCAGGTTACCGCCTATATGGTTGGTTGGTAATATCACACAAGTTAATATATTATATTAAAGGAGATATCTAAAATAGTAGTGATAAAAGTAGATCCTCTAGCCCTATCATTTTCTTTTATTGTAATTTTCTTCATTTACTTTTCAGCATTTTATTTTATGTCTTTTACTTTTAAGTTTGTACTAGCCCTAGTTATGCGTCGTAACTAAGTTAGTTATCTAGGGTTGTGATGAATTCTAATATCACTGGTTTATAAGAGGTTATTTTATAGTTTGGGTAATTTAAAGGTTTACTTATTAAGTCTTAAGCTTAATGCGTCTTGTTAACTGGCCATTAATAAGATTGATATGGTAAATATAAAATAAACTTGACAAAGGAATTTTAGGTTTCAGCCTTAGACTTAGTAGCCCACGATCTTCCTTGAGGATAGATAATCCTTTAATAGATTTCCTTACATGATAGACATATACCTGTCGGGCAGGGGTAACCATAATTGGAACTTAATCTTAATGAATCCAGGTAATTTGGTTGACATAAACATATCGTTCAATTGGGTTATACTGGGTATTTGCATCTGACCATCGACAGAGGCTTTTGCATAATTTCGTGTTCCAGGTTAGTAAACCGATATATTTTACAAACATAAAATAACCACTTCATTTTTAATTAGATATTGGAAGAAATCACAACCTTGGATAGTTTTATAAATTTGAATTTTCCTCAATATACTTTTACGCAATTTTATTTACTTATTTTTAAATTTAAAATCATCACCATTCCCAATCAATCAATCAACCTATTAGATACTAGTAATCATTTGACCTCATAAAATTAATAGATTATGTATTAAGTCCTCGTGTGATCGATTCTTTTTATACTACTTGAACGATACGTGCGCTTGCGTTATACGAGTGTGATTACACCGGTGAGTCGCCATCGCAAATCTATCATATAGATAGAGAAAAACGGTTTGCAGACTAAACAGTTTCATATAATATAAAATAAACAAAGCATTCATGGATTTTTAATCTAAAAATGCCCCTCCCACTATTACATGCAATAATGTAATTCCCAAACAGAATGCAAACAAATAATTAATCAAATTAAATATAATATTGAAAGGTGGATCCCATGAATATATTTCAGCTCACAGCTTTGACACGATATTGCCTACGTATATTCATTAGGCAGACAACTCATTGTCAATCACTCAATAGTGACTCATGGGTTCTGGTCCTACTCGTTTCTCATTGTGACAGCTTTGGCACGTTCACAAGAAGGCATACCAAGGTTAAAATTTTCAGTGATAAATTCAAGATACTTGCGTAGTCCTGACAACTTTGGCACGTTCAGGATTTCCGCTTTCGCTTGAATTTATCTAGTATCACATATACATCCGGTATGGATAAATTTCTATCAACTACACCCTCACTGCTTTGGCACGATCTCAGATGCAGCCATAGAACATATATCCACAAACCGTATTGACAAGACGGACCAAGAAATATGCATTCAATACATATTACTTTAAAACCTTATTAATTAGGGATTTTTCCGCAAAGATGTTACGTATTCAATTTAATCAAATTAAATAAATACAAGCATATATAAAGTAAGAACATAATTAAACATTGAATTTAAAGACATATTCATATCATGTGTTTAGGTTCAGACCTGCTTTGATACCATTTTTGTTGGGGTTTTAGGCAATCAGTACAGGTAATGTAGCGGAATGCCGGAAATTCAAAATTTTCCGATTTCAATAATTTTCTTGGGTAATTAAAATAAAATAATTCATTTTAATTAGTCAATACTTAAAAACTGAAATTTTTACCCAAAATCAAATTTTTCGTAAATTGCTGTTTAGCCCATAAACTTTGTATTTTAATCATTTTAGTCCTAAATTGTCAAATATAATTCTAATTGATTCCAAATCAATCCCAAAATAATTTATACATGTCTTATACATGAAAATACAATTTTCAATTCAAGAAAACAAATTTCTTTGATATTGCCGAGAGGTTCCCAAATTTTCAAGAATTTACAATTTGGTCCTTTTTGTTCAAAACATATCAAGATCAAATCCAAAAATTCCCAAATTTAATATACATCATATATACATCAAATTACATCACATATATGAAAATCCCCAAATTTGGTGAGGGTTATGAACCCTAATTTTACAATTTCCACAAATTGACAAATTAACACCAAAATAATAAATTCAATTCCCACCACACCAAACAAGTCTCACCATCATGAAATAACATAAGAATAATTTTAGGTCATTTATGAGTGGCTAAGCAACTCTAGAATGACAACTCACCATCAAATAGCAAAAAGAATGCTTAAGAAATAATTTCATGCAATCTTAATACATATACATGCTTACATCTTTCAATCAAGTTCCCAACCATCAAAATACATCCACAAGAGAGTAGAGAAAAAACTAAGCTACACATATTGAAGCCTAGGATCTTAGAAACATTTTTTATAAAGAAGAAAGTAAGAAAAACTTACTAAATTCAAAGATTTCCAAGCTTTTGCTTTCTTTCTTCCTTTTTTCTCTCATGCACTCTTTTAATTTTGATTTAGGGTTCTTAGATTATAAAACAAAAAATGAAAATAAGGCTTTATATATTTTCCCTCAATGACCGATACTACAAGGAAATAATTAGGCATTTTCAATTTTTATTTCATTAATAAAATTGGAAAAAATGATTTAATGAGAAATTGTGATATTTATCCATTAACATTTAATATATATATATATATATATAATATATATATATATATATATATTATATATATATATATATATATATCACAACTTGTACCAATTAATCAAGACAATTTATCCAATAAAAAATGGCCATTTAATCCAACTAAAACATGCCATTTGTTTACTTTAATAAAGTAAAAGATATTTATCATTTAATTAATTTAATTACTTAACATTTAAATAATCAAATAATTAAATACAAATATGTTAAATATATGTATTATATTTACATTAAATAATCAAAATATATAAAAAAATAATAAATGTCAAATATCACAATTCGACATTTAACAAATGGCCGAAAGATCCCAAACGCATGTATTTTCGTTTAACAGTTAAACGACTTATAAATAATCAATATTATTTATAAAAGTTGCCCTAGTTCCCTACGAGTATATCTCATTAGTGATACTCTATAGGTTCATGCATATCCATCACGAAATCTAATTTCTTGTCCATAATCTACCCACACGTAAATTATGACGAACACAGATAAAATCTCTGAACCATACAGTTTGAGGTCACTGCATACGTATAATCCTTCCGTCACATGTATTCAGATTATCCTAGAGATATACATATAAACGTCAAATCTCTATAGGTATAATCCCGTCGACTATTCTATTAGCAATCTCTTGATAACACTTAGAACTTATTTCTACAGTGTACCACGAGCCCATGAATTTAACAGATTGCTAATTCCAAAAT
>SKCR01006486.1:0-24879 GCA_019454045.1 Zanthoxylum bungeanum
CGATATTATTTCGCTACTAATCGTCCTCTGAAAGATACTTGTGCTATTGTTACTCACCATTTTCAGGTACTATAAATTCAGCTCGTCATTGTACTTTTGAAGGCATCCAAAGTTGAGAAAGAAATACATAAAAAAATGGAAGCCACTTCAAGAAGACGAGTTGAAAACATCTGTGTGTTCTGCGGTAGTAGTGTTGGTACTAAGCCACAATACATAGAAGCAGCACAGGAATTGGGTCGAGTCTTAGCAGCAAGGAATATGCACTTGATATATGGCGGAGGAAATCTTGGACTTATGGGGATCGTTTCAAAGGCTGTACAGGAATGAGGCAGTCACGTTTTGGGAATCATCCCAAAACCCTTGGCATAGGCAAATCTTATTGACCATGAACATCAACGGAGAGGAACTGATGTGTCAGGTATGTCTTAACGATTAGTGAAATGATTAACCGTGCTGATGCTTTTATTGCTTTGCCAGGTGGCTTGGGTACATTGGAGGAAATTTTTATTGTGTTATCTTGGGCGAACCTGAACATACACCAGAAACCAATTGGACTGCTCAACGTTGATGGATTTTATGATTTTCTTTGTGTGTTTCTTGATGATGCTCGGAGAATGGGTTCGTATCCAAACCTTTAAAAGAACTCCTCTTTACTGCCAGAGACTGCTCCGGATCTAATAGACCAACTCATAGCCTATGAACCGCGAGTTGACCCAATCCTTTCAAAGATAAATTGGTCTGAGGACGATCGTGGTAAGAGGCGTAGGATTAATCTGGATCTTAACCTTTAATTTCCTGTAGATTTCAGATAAACAGGTACGACCTTCGTAACTCTCCTTTTACTGTTTAAGACATTGGGGACAATGTCTCATTTAGGTTTGGGGGAGGGAATTAGTTGATTAGTACCTTGTTTTTAGTTTGTATGTTGTTTTTATTTTTAGTCCTAAATTTTTCGAAAAATACAAAAAAATTGAAAAATTTTCAAAAATTACAAAAATATTTTGCGTTTTTGTGTTTTGACTAAAAAGGTGAAATTGGTAAAAGATAGCCGAGTAAGGAGTTTCCACTCCTGAGACGTATCTCAAGCCTATTTTCGAAATAAGTTAATTTTTGTTTATTTCCTTTTAAATTATTTAATTTGTAAATTCTCCATAATACTGACTAAAATGGACCTTCATATGCTTAGTTGGCAGGTATTATCAATATGCATAGTAACATACGGACATGAGCTATAATTGAAAAGTTTGTAATATTCAGTGCTCTAGTTTAATTGGAGGAAGCATCTCAAAAAGCGATGGCGTAAAAAAAAAAAAAAAATTTCTGATGAATAAAATAAAGAATCTAAGATCCGAGTTATTAAGTCTGTAAGGG
This sequence comes from Zanthoxylum bungeanum, assembly GCA_019454045.1. Classification (NCBI taxonomy): domain Eukaryota; kingdom Viridiplantae; phylum Streptophyta; class Magnoliopsida; order Sapindales; family Rutaceae; genus Zanthoxylum; species Zanthoxylum bungeanum. Next base: position 1,372 of record SKCR01006486.1, read on the forward strand.
TGTTTTAACACCTAGTGCCCTAAAACCAACTGGTTTGGGAGTCACTGGCCCAAAGCTCGTTACATGGATCGAAGATGCTGCAAAAATATATTTATATCTGAAGTCTGGGTAATTAAGTCCGTAGAGGGTTCTTAACACCTGGTGCCCTAAAGCCAACTGGTTTGGGAGCCACCGACCCAAAGCTCGCTACATAGACGGAAGGTATTGTATATAAATAAAAAGTCAAAATTCAGAAAAATCAAAGAAAAAATCAGAAAAATCAGAAAAATTATTCCATTGCTGCAAAAAGGTGTGAAATCTGATAGAATTTTAGGACAAAAATATTATTCTCTTATCAACTGCACTTGTGACTGTTGTGGGCAAAAACGAGTTTTTAATATTTTGTTGGCTGTGTATATGGAGAATGGTAAAATAATCGGAGAATTTACTTATTCGGTAATTTAGAATGAACAAACAACTAATAACTTGGAGTAGAAGTTTCACCTGATTAGTCACTAACTTCTTTATTCTCTTTTCGCTTGTCTTTTTGCTTTTGTGTGCATTAGTTTTAACTAACTTTTTACTTTTGTAAAACGTTTGTGGGCATCGTTGCTGTAAGCCCTCAAGACTACAACTCGTCTACTAGGGACACCTAGGGGTTTAAAGGCTTGTTGCATACGCTAAATGCATCGTGATCCCTACGAAAGTGGCTTAGTTAATTTTATTTTCATGTTATTTTATTTTATGTTTTGCTCGAGGACTAGCAAAATGTTAGGTTTGGGTGGGGTGTGATGAGTGGTAATTACATCACTTATTCCCACTCATTTAGCCTAATTTTTTGTATTGTTTCTCGAGTTTTATGAACGTTTTGATATGTTTTGTTGTTATTTTGCAGATAAATAAAGTTTGGAAAAGCATGGAGGCAATTTGGGACAAAAATGCAATCAACAGGGATATTTTCGTCTTTTCAGCGTCGCGACGCTGATGCCCTTGCGCGGCGCGACGCCCAGGATGCGCCGAATGTGCTAACATGCGCCGTCAGCACGTGTCAAAATCTGATAGGTTGGACTTGCTAACGGCACCGCTCTTGATAACATGCGCCTAATGCCACGTGTCATCACATCATTGGACCACCCAACTGCGTGCCACGTGTCGCCTCTCTCTTGGACCGAATAATCAACGAATCAGAGCATGCCACGTGTCACCATTCTATTAGACCGAATTTACACCCACTCACAAGATTACACGTGGCACAATTTCATTGGACCGCAATCGCCAGTCAACCAGAGCGTGACACATGTCACCAATTATTGTGCCGACAGCCGCGTGGTCAAGGTACGCTTGGACTCCAGAAACTGTTGCCAGCGTCGCGACGCTGGACCAACATTTGCCTATAAAAGGAGGCCGCCATTTCAGTTTTAGTTGCACATTCTCTCTCATTTTCTTTGATGTAAAATCGGGAGTTTCTCTCTCTAATCTCTTTTAATTTAAGTTTTGTAATTAATTACATTTTGTAATAGTAATTACTTTCTGTAATAGTAATAGTAATAGTAATTTATCTTGTTTTTACTGTTTCAGTTTTACTATTCAACCATGATGAGGTAACTTCTCCTTGCTAAGGTGAAAGGTAATTCTTTTTACTGTTACTATTTAGATTAATCTCCCTTAAATATAATATATTTACTATTTAAAATTTGACTTAATACGGATACCGCCATATTGGTCGGTTGGATATTAAATTTAAATTGGTTTAAACCTGACTAATCCAGGATACCGCCTTATGGCTGGTTGATAATTAAATTTTCTTACCGCCTATATGGCAGGTTCATGGACAAATCATACCGCCTTTATGGCTGGTCGGACTTAATTTAAATTAATCAGGTTACCGCCTATATGGCTGGTTGGTTTTGGTAATATTATCACAAGTTTATATATTATTTTATGGGAGATATCTAAAATAGTAAATAGTAAAAGTAATTCCTTTTACCTTAACATTTTATTTTTATTTACTTTTCAGTATTTACTTTACCGCATTTACTATTTCGCATTTTTACTTTATGGCTTTTACTTTTAAGTTTTTACTAGCCCTAGCCATGTGTCATAACTAAGTTAGTTATCTAGGGTTGTGATGAATTTCAATATCACTGGTTTATAAGAGTTAGATTATAGTTTGGGTAATATAAAGATTTATTTATTGAGTCTTAATCTTAATGCTTTTTATTAACTGGCCATTAATAAAATTGATTAGGTAAACTTAAAATGAACTAGACATAGGGATTTTAAGTTTAAGACCTTAGACTCAATAGCCCACGATCTTCCTTGAGGATATATAACTCTTTTAATAGATTTCCTTACAGGATAGGAATATACCTGTCGGGCGGGGGTAGCCTTAATTGGAACTTAATCTTAATGAATCTAGGTAATTTGGTTGACATAGACATATGATTCAATTGGATTATACTAGGTATTTGTAATTGACCATCGGAAGAGGCTTTCACTTAATTTAGTGTTCTAGGTTAATAATAAATATATTACCCAACTATAACAACCACTTCATTTTTAAATAATATTGAAAAGATTCACAACCCTAGATAGTTTTTAATATTGAATTTTCTTAAAACTTATTTTCGAACAATTTTATTTACTTGTCTTTAATTTAGAATCGTCGTTATTTCAAATCAATTAAACAACCTGTTAGATACTAGTAATTATTAGACCTCATAAAATTAATAGCTTCGGTATTAAGTCCTCGTGGGATCGATATTTTTTATACTACTTGAATGATACGTACGCTTGCGTTATACGTGTGTGTTTACGCCGGTCAATGAGACAGTATCAATCCACGAAGGTTTAATCATTAAATATCCCTAGTCAGAGTATTATCGAGATTGGACATCGATAATGCGGAAAAGACTAGTATTACACTTGTGCGCGTTGTGAGGGCATAACGACATAGTTCTCATATATTTGGGTATAGGATACTCATGTAAGTGTGATAGGAAGTTGTGTTTTACCGATGGTACAGAAAACAGTTTCGCTCTGGATAGACCCATCGGAATTCCATTGGTAGTATGACTATGTGTCTATGGAAGTCCGAATCAGGGTAGGTGTATTTGGTCTTAACATGAGACTTGCACCGCTAATACTTGCGACAATTAATGTACTTTGGTTTTGGTCGTCCAGGGCTTTAACAGGTTCTGTGTACGCCTCTTCTGGGTATATTGAGAATCATAGTGTATTGGGTGTGATGTCAGGATGGAAGTATCACTCCAGTCATAATGGAGATGATGATCACGTAGAATACAGAACTGGTTCTCTTTATGTACTGCAGTCATCGGGATAAAATGACTAGGTCATGTTTTATCCGATTATAGAGACTAGTTACACAGAGATCCGATATTTGCTTCATACGGGGTAGACACAATCCATTCCAGCCCCAGGCCTTGCACGTGACATCCGATATTGAATCGTAAAACGCAATACTAGTATACTACGCCGCCTTATAAGAGATCACATATTCCATAAGAATATTTCTTGAGAATTGGATCGGCATGATGTTTTGCTAGAAGCCAACCATGTCTTGTAAATCGGTAAAACGTAGTACTAGGTACTTACGTATTCGGATAGTCCGACGACCGGATTTACTACCCACATATCCGGGGATCTCATGGGTCGCTTCCCGAAGATTCACTGATGACGTATGACTCGCACTTTATTCATCTGGGATTAATTATAGAGAGAGAAAATTAATCTGGGATTTACTTACGAAGATATTTTATCTGGGATAAAATATTAATTAAGGAGAGAGAACGATTAATTTGGAATTAATCGATAAAATAATATATTCGATATATTATGCGAAATTGGATTTCGACGAAGATTAAAATTAGATTTTAATTCGGGCGAACGAGTTAATTTAGAATTAATTCGTTAGCGACGTGAATAATGATTTTGCTAGGCATAATTATTTAATTACGTCGCAACAGAAAATTCGTTAATTTGGAATTAGCGAACCCAAGCTCGGAGTGGTTTGCGGGCGCACTCGTATTTCGAATTCAAGTGGCGTCCCACAGGTCACATCAAGCGTCAAATCACTTGTCACTTTGAGTGATGTGACAACTAGTCACTTTTGATTTGAGTGATTGATGTGAGTTGTTGGATAAATTAAAGCCATTTACAATTTATCCAAATATTTGGTGTTTGACTTTAGTTTATGTATTAGATACACATTTATCCAACAACGAAACATAACACACACTCTCACTTCTTCTCCTCTCCCTCTCAACGCCCAAGGGGCATTCTTCTCCTTCTTTCACTGGTTTTGCCGAGCATACAAGGAAGAAGATGGTAATTTTTGTGTCAAAAATTACCGAGTGCTAGCACACTTCCGAAGTCTCGCGAAGGTGATAGGGAAACCCACCCTTGGGCATGGAATTCACTAGCCAAAGCTTGGAGCTTGGAGGAGGACCATGGCCGAAAATGGAGGACAATTTTTCAGCTCAAAAATCGTGAGTCCTAGGAGGGAAAAGCTTGAAGATTTTGTTCCTCGCATCGTTCAACCGTTCATTGTAAGTATTCTGCAACTTCTTTGAGTATTCACATGTTGTTTCATTGCTTAAATCGATCCCGGTTAGACCGTAGAATCCCAACAATGGTATCAGAGCGTGGTTGAGCATGAAACTTGAACTTAGGGTTAAAATTGGGTAAATTGAATTTGAGCATGATTTGATAAAATTCTTTGATTGAGTATGCTTGAATGATGTTTAATTGAAGTTGAATGTGATCAATTTCATGAAAATTGATTTGGAACAATTTTCCCCAAATTGGTGAGCTTGCAAATACTACTCTTGCCCTAATGTCTTGGTATTTTGTGTTTTTGATCATTGGATGAGTTGGAAAATATTGGGTAATGTTGATTGTGGATTTAATTTGATTGAAACCGAATCGGACTATTAAATCCCTAAAATGCCGAGACAAATAAAGCATGTATAATGAGTTGATTTTTTGATTAAAATGTGTTGGACATGTTTTGATCATGATGAGCATAATTAATTGTACAAATTTATGTTTTGGAAATGTTAATTTGGGTAATTAATTATGGCTTACACTTTGGTTAATTAAGTAAATAAAATTTGGAATTTGATAATTTAATTAATTGGGCTTGAAAGGTTGTAATTGGGCTTAATGGGCTTGGTTGTACCAAGATTGGTTTAGGGTAAATTGGTTGGATCCAATTGGGCCCAAAACCATATCCATAAAGTCCAATTATGAATTAATGGACCTTTAATATTAATTGGGCCTAATGGGCCTAAATTGGTTTTTCTTGGCAAATAAGGGTGATTCCTTAAATGGGCTTTGGTATTTGGGTTTGACCCATATTGACCAAAAGTCCATGCCTTAGAAATTAATTAAAAGCCCATTGGACTTTAAATTAAATTGACATTGGATGTTAATCGGGCTTTGAGACCCGTAACGATTAGATTGGAATCTAAGTCGTAAAGGTACATTAAAGTGTAATTATTTATTTTTTGGAATTAAATAAATGAATTAGTATTAAATACAAATTAAATTGGATTTAATGTTGTAGTTTAATTTAATTCAAGAATTCGTACTTTGAGTACTTTTCGCAAAACGAGTTTGACTCGCGCAAAATCCTATCGTTGTTTGAACATTGGATGGTCATTAATATTCGATTAATTAATTGGATTAGATTGATTGATAACATGCTTGTGTGAATACATGGTTGCGATGTATGAATAATGTATATCGGATGGATATTAGATGGTGGGGCAATTTTGGAAATTGTTGTAATAAATTTAGAATTTATTAATTGGACCTGCGTGTCCAGCCTATTACCTCCTTAACTCTTTGTATTTCTCTTCTCACCTATTCCCCTCAATGTAATGAGGTTTCTTTAGAAGTGGTTATGTACAGGTAGAAGTAATACTTGTGCTAGCATGAGAGAGAAAAGTGAGAGATTTATTCTAGGAACAATGTGTTAAGTATCCATCCGCATATCATTATTATATTTATTTATACGCGCCTTATTATGTGTTTAGAATGCATGCTTAAGGGTGTATGATGATGAGACCTTAACAAAGATAATTAATTGGTTGCCAATTGCACGCGAAAAAACCTTCAACATCATATTAAGCGTTTTTCTTTCCATTGAGTGATTCTTACTCAAGATCCAAGACTGGCATTGGTTTGTTGGCCAAAGTCAAGGCCTTTGTCCGTCGAGGATGTATTTGAATCATGAAGGCTTTGTTCCATATCGGTGTCTTGTCCAAGTTGTGATTTGTTGGCCAAAGTTAAGATCACTTCTTGTCCATCGACATTGATTACGAAGCTTTCCATGGTCAATGGGTTCCGCTTAACTGGGATCACTAAGTTTGTTGTACCAAAGCCAAGGCTTAGTCGATTCAGAGGAAAAAGGTTAGGCAATTTATTGGATATATTGGCATATATAGGATATATGTTTCAGACTTGGATGTCCACCTACTGGATCTAGGAATTGGATGGGATCCAATTGATCTTAGAGATCTACCTAGTTAATTATCATACAATTCATTGGCCAAAGTCAAGATTCTGTGTTATTTAACGGGATCCTAGCCCACTAGGAAATAAGGTTTCCCGAGTACTCCACAGAGGGTTAGAGGCTCGCCGAAAAATAGTGGGAGACAAGTATTAAATTTGCAATATTCTTTTAGTTACTTGCCATACGCGCTCATTTCAAACATTTCGTCAATGCGTAGTTATTTATTAGTTGGACTAATATTTAATCATTGTTTTAATAAACAGTTGGACTGTATTCAAACTATTTCAATTAATAGTTGATTTTATAATTGGATTATAGTAATCAATATAATTGAATTTAACCATTTAAATTATAGTTGATTATATAGTTGGACTATAGTAATCAATATATTAAATAGTACCTAAAATCGTTGATTAAATAGTTGGACTATTAGAATCAAGATAATAGAAAGATTAGTGTTTAAAACATAATCCTGGGGAAAATGTATTTAAACGACTTTAATTTTCAAATTGGGAATAAAATCTCAGGATAGTCCTGAGTGACCGAGAAGTTACTTTATTTGATATAGTGACATCTCGAGCCTATGCCCGGAGTTAAGCAAATAGTAGAACATGATATTTGGAATATTCATGTAATGATAACTTTAGTGTTTAATCCATTAAGCTTGCCAAATAGACTCCTTAATTTCTTAATCAGGACTAAGGATTAGATCCTTATAGTATGATATTGAAATTTAAGGATCTTCGTAGATCTATTCTTAGATCTTAGAAGTTCTACAAATTGTAATAGAAAACTCTTGGAGAGTTAATGGCTATACTCAAGGAGATAAAGCCATAGTTTGCAATGGACAAGAAGCGCAAGGCGCATCTTACTTCGATATTCTAGAAGGCCAAGATTTGGCCAAAGGCTTCTGGGGTACCGAAAAGGGCAAAGGCAAAATCATTATAATCTTCTGGGAAGATAAAGGACATATCCCAAGATGTCTGCCTAAATTGTGGCAAACGGGGATCACGGAAGCGTGACTGCTGTATGGACAAGGCAGACATGAAGGAATTGAGGACGGGGCAAGGCACCGACTTCAAATATGTTTGTCATAAATATGTTCACTACTAGTATTAAAATTGGATTTTAGATACTAAATGTGGTACATATATATGTACTGATGTGCAGAATCTGCTGGTAAGCAGGATACTGACTTCAGTTAAGATTAATCTGCGAATTGAGAACGGGACGAAAGTCGCTGTTTTGACCGTAGAGACCTAAGTTTAGGAACTACCATTCGGGTGTGAACTTAAATTAGGAAACTGTTAAAATGTAACTAGTTTGACTAGATACATTATCTCTATATCAGGGTTTAACCCGTTGCGGGTATACCTTTATATTCTAGAACACTAAAGTGTTTTATTTTATAAAGATGATATTGAGATAAACACATTAGATGTGAATAACAATATTTATATTTTGAATATAAATAAATCTCAAACATATAACATGACAAAAAAATAGCTCAAACTGAGTAAATCAGTTAAAACTTATATGTGGCATTGTTATCTGGGACACAATTAAACAAGACTCGTATATTCACACTTTTGAAGAGTGGATACTAGGACAAATTTGATTTCATTCAAATAATGTCTACGAATCTAGTTTATTGGGCAAAGTGCCTACAATACTATTTACTTAGTAAAAGTGTAAATGCCACCGATCTGTTAGCCCTGGTTCATAGTGACATAAGTGGGCTCATATCTAGCTAGGCTAGATGTGGATATGAATTTTTCGTGACCTTTACGGATGTGGCATCGCGTTATGGTTATGTGTTTCTTTTGAAACACAAATCGTAAACTTTTACAGTTTCGACACGATGTAAACAACAGACCAGCTAAAGTATTAAAACCATCACGGTTAGACCATGATGAAAATACATAAGCAACAAGTTTCTCAAATACTTGAAAGAGTATAGTATTCTTTCAAATGAGGACTCCTTCCAGAACACGTCAATTTGACGATATGTCCGAACAGAGAAACCAAATTTTGTTGGACATTATAAGGTAAATCATTAGTCGCTCTGAGCTACCATTTCCTTCAACGGATACGCATTAACAGTGCAGAACTTATTTAGAATAAGGTTCCAGAAAAATCTGTTAGACAGACTTCATATTAGATATGAACAAAAAGAAACCGGGTTTCTCATTCCTGAAGATTTGGGAATGCTGGGCATATGTTTGGATGATACCAACCTAACCCAAATCGGATAAGTGCCTCAATTTGTAGGTTATCCTAGGGAAAAACCAAAGTATAATACATATACCCCTCACTGGAGAACAATGTAATTGTTGCTCACCATGCGGTTTTCCTAAGGGAATACCTATATGCAGTGGTAAGTGCGAGAAAATTAAAACTCGATAAAAATTGGAGTAATACTATTCCAGGCCACCGATCTTAATGGAACCACCAATAGTTCATCAAGGATGAAAAACTATACCATTAATCTTCAAATACACAAGAACCGCGTAGCTCGGAGAGAGTCAGAAAACAACCTAGGGGTATGAGTTTCTGATCTCACTCATGAAGATGTCAACCTTATTGAGGGAATACGAAACTGACTACGTATGAGGAGTGATAACAAGGTATCGACTCCCTATTATGGCAAAGTGACTATGAAGTCCGAAATGGTTCCTGTCTACCTACCAAGTTTGGCATTACTATTGTTGACCGCCAGGCATTGTGCTATTGGTACTATATTAAGTCTTCAAGGAAGACATACATGGAAGCAACATACCAACGTACTAAGTGTTGGGGTTGGTGCTCAGAGCGCCAATCCGGACCGTATTTATGTCTGATTCATGAATACGAACATCCCCTTATTCCATAATATTACTTATTTATGGTTGCACCTCTTGTTTTATATACGTATTCGATCTGATTACGATTAGATTGAAACTAAATGTGGTTTAGTGATATGTATATATTAGACAAAGGCCCGATAATATATAATGCAGTACACAGTTACAAAGTTAGTTTGTAATTGACATTGGGAAGTGTCACTGCTATATGTATATTATCAAACATAGTTCCTGGTCAAGATTTGCTAACACGGGTCGGTTAGTCAAATCCGTTGAGACCAGTACATGTCGTATATCGAGACTTGGTCCGATGGTTTATCCCAATGAACCATGAGTCTATGGAGACTCGTATAGACGTGTAGGTGTTTATAGTGGATAAACACTGAACGGCTCACCGAAGATTCTTAATGGATGGTACACCAACGTCAATAAGAATCTTCTCGGGTTGAGTAGCATAGTGGTCCTTCGACTTGAGACACCACTGTGGATGTATGAGACATCCTCCACACTTAGATGGCAGTCACGTCACCGATCTATTTAGATCAGACCTCCGCCTGTTCGTTGGGTGTGGATCGATCCTCAGGATATCCTGTGTGTGTCAAGATAGGATCCGTCAGTTCTGTGTACAGAGCATAGGTAGTCCATATAATTAGCAGTCTGTTAAATCTGTGGCCACAGTATACTTCGGAAGTAAGTTCCGAGTGTTATTTAGAGATTGCTAATAGATACGTCGACGAGATAATACCTATAGAGATTTGACGTTTACATCTATATCTCTGGGATTATCTGGATACCTGTGACGGAGGGATTATACGTATGCAATGACCTCGACCTGTATGATTCAGCTAGATTATCCGTGATCGTCATAATCTACGGGTGGATAGATTATGGACATGAAATTGGATTTCGTGACGGATATACCTGAATCTAGAGAGTCTCAATAATGAAACATACTCGTAGAGCACTAGAGCAACATTTATGAATAATGATGATTATTTATAAATCGTTTAATCGTTAAACGAAAAATACATGCGAACGGGCCGAACCGTCATTTCCTAATTAATGTGTATTTGTATTTAATATATGATATTATTAAATACACATTAATAAATAGTCAAATAAAGGTATTTGACATATATCATCAATATATGTATTTGAGATATTTAAAGTAAATATAATACATATTTGATATATTTGTATTTAATTAATTAATTAATTATTTAATTGTTAAATGATTAATATAATTAAAATATAAATATATCACCAAATGATAAAGTTAGGAAATGATTATAAGTTGCAATTGTTGACTTATACATTAAAGGAAAAGGTTGTCAAATTGATTTTGACTTCTTAAGATATTTGTTCAAAATTGTTTGAAAAAAAAAATATTTTTTTCCTTTATTTTTGCTTAAATTCGGCCATACCACTAAATATAAGAGTTATATTTTTCTTAGTTGCATTTGTTGACTTAATTAAATATCTTTAAAGTGTTTTTAGATATTTAGCCAAGTTGATCAAATGTAAAGTGAAATGAAATTGAAATACTAGACTTGTATTTGGCTAAGTAAATTTCGGCCAAGGCAATTGTTGTACAAGTATATATTGTTTTCATTTCATTTCATTCATAACCTAATACACTTTAAAAGAAACTCCATTAATGGAAACCAAAGAAGCTTGTGAGAAAGAAAGAAAGAAATCAAAGAAAGCTTGGATTTTAGTAAGTTTTTCCAACTTGCTATTAGAAAGGAAAATGTTCCTTAGGATCTAGGCTTTAACATATGATGTTCTTAGGTTATTTCTTTCTTTATTCTTTGTGTTTTTTTGATGGAAGTTTTGGTGAAAGTGTTGAGCATGTGTGATGAAGGAAGATTGTGACTATTGTAGTTATAAGCTTTCTTTTAAGGTTTTGGAAACCTTGTTGCTAATCTAGAGTTGTTGACCCACTCTTAGATGACCTAGATTTGATCTTGAGTTATTTCATTGTGTTGAGACTTTGATTGGATGGAAGAAACATGATTGAAGTATTGGATTTAACCAATTTGGTCTAATTTGTCCAATTTGAAGAAATTGAAAAATTAGGGTTCATGACCAATTCCAAGTTTGGGGCTTTTCATATATGTTGTGTATTTGGATGTGTATATGATGCATATAAAGTTTCATGTTCATTGGATTACATTTGATGTGTTTTGATGCATGAAATGACAAAGTGCACAAATGCCACCATTGGGTGCATTCGGCCAAAGTGAGTCAAATTGGGGATTTGGTTGCTTTTGGTGTTTTGATGTTTTGAACATGCTAAGTTCATCTTAGAAATGATTTAGAATCATTCAAAATTGATTAGATCAATTTCGGACTAAAATGGACAAAATACCAATGTAAGGGCAATTCGGTAAATTCACTTAAATATGATTTATTTGAATTTTATTTCATAATTTGATTATTGGATAATTAAATAAATATGTTTATTTAATTAATCCGAGAAAAAGTTTTGAAATCGAAAAATTGATTTTCCACCGCTTCCGCTGCGTTACCGGATTTAGCCCCTAAAACCCCTACAAAATGGTATCAGAGCGAGTCTGATTCTAGGCCTCCATAAATGATTAGCTTTTTTATTCAATGTTTAATCATGTTTTCTTGACTTTATACATGCATGTTATAATCTAATTTGATTAGATTTAGGGTGTATGACACTTAATGGAATATCCCCGCTTAATAAGGTTTTAAAGTAACTAGTATTTGGAATACTTGTTTCTTGGTCCGTCTTGTCAATACGGTTTATAAATATCTTTTCGTTGACTACATCCGAGACCGTGCCTCTGCTGTGAGGGGTGTAGCTGATAGAAATTTATTTATGCCGAATGTATATTAGATACTAGATAAATTCAAGCGAAAGCGGAATCCTGAACGTGCCCTAGCTGTCAGGGTTACGCAAGTAACTTGAGTTTATCATTGACAAGTTTAACCTTGGTACGTCTCCTTGTGGGCCTGCCTTCGCAGCGACAACGAGAAACGGCCAGGACCGGAACCTTGGAGTCACTAGTGAGTGATTGACAATTAGTTGTCTACCTGTGAATATACGTCGGCGAGACCGTGCCTCTGCTGTGAGTCGAAATATATTCATGGGGTCCTCTTCCCATTATGGAATTCGATTTAATTATTGAATTCTCGTCTTTCCGTTGGGGATTACGGAATTACGTAAAATAGTGGGAGGCACTGCTAAGTTTAAAATATTCCATAACTTAGGCAGTGTATGTTATTATGGAAATTGCCGCTTGTTTGTTTCCTTATTCTATATTAGATAGAATTAAACTTTTATTTACTGCACACATATTTGATATGTTATCTGACTGACTCTTGGTTGCAGTTATTCTAGAATAGGTTCTAGATACTAATAGACTAGGATATTATTAGATTGGTCTAAACCATCGGGAACTATTGTTCCGATTTTCTTCAAAAATAAAGATGGTTAATGACTTAGTTTCTAAGTCATGATAGATAATCTAGATAGATATCCCCTTTAGGATATAATACTTTAGAGACAATAGTTTCTTATGCAGTAAGAATTGACTTGAATTAGTTCATGTCTCGAGATTCTTGACTGGCATTTAGAAAGCCCTATTAGGTATTTGTTTATCTAGTAATGACGTTTCTAAGCTTTAATTACCTTTAGAGGTAATGTGTCTGACACAATTTGCTAATCAGTTATTTACAATTGTTGTGAATAGTTGAATGCAAATAGTAAAGCTAAAGAAAGGAGATGCGTATATTTGTGTATAGAAAATATCGATTTTCACAATACTACAACTATAGGTATTGGATACCAGATCTCCCGTCTAGTTATTTGAAATATTGGTTAACGATTGTTTTGATATTTGATATCGGAACTTGCGACTATTGGATAGTCACTTGTTCTTTATAAACAATTGTTACATATTTTATAATAACTAGTAGTGTCATTGACGTAGAGATAAACATTAAGAAAAATTATTCGGTAAAGTAAATAATTTAGAACGGTGCTTTATGAGTTTAATCACTTAAGCATTGGATGCTTATTCCGTATGGTAAAGGATGGTTTGATACTAGATCACACCACACATCCTTATCCATTTAATGAATATTGTATTCAGGAAAGTGATTAAGATCTCGTTTAACCAATGATTGTCATTGGACCACCAAATTTATTTAACTGATACATTGGATGTATGTAGTTTTATAAATAATAATTGCTTAAGGTAGTTTTCTTTATTCGTAACTTAGTTGATGAATTGTCATAACTTAGTTACGTGTTTCTGAAGGAACACATATTGAAAGTCTTGAAAGTATCAAGTACTTTCAATTGTTCTGATGAAACGTAGATTGAACATTTTTGACTTGTTCAAATATATTCAATCTAAAGGTTTTGAGAATTCTATCCTCAAAATTCATTACATGTCTTTGAACTGTTCAAAGATCTTTGATACGATCAAACGTATGAATTTAAAGCAATTAGTTCTAAGGTTATTAGTGAATATGATTCATATTCAATATTATTCTTCCACGATTCCATCTTGATGGAATTGAGTAGTGGGAGCAATCGAATCTTATATGATTTGATTCGTTTGATATTGAATGTTACCGAATTAGTTTCAATACTCTTGGGGTTATGCTCCAGTAACACTAATTCATCTCTTTAATTAATGTTCCATTATTTCTACAGTTGCATATATGATATGTATAGGTAGAAAATTTGAATCTTGAAAAGTTTGAGATTTGAATCTTTCTTTTATATAATAGTTATATAATGGAAATTACTTACACCTCGAGGTATAAGTAAAAGTTTATCGTTTATTCTGTTTAATAGAATATTGTATTCTATTTAATAGAATATCTTTCCTACGATTCTAAGTAATAAAATCGTTTTATTACTTGGTGTGTAACATCAGATGTTAACTATTGTAGAAAAGACTTGACTTATTGAAGTCAAATGTGAGAATGATAAATTATAAATGGAACTACGTAATTAATAAGATGAAACAACCCTTATACATCTTCCGTACAAGTCCAATAGGATAACAGAATCATTCACGAGTATTTGATACTTAATGGTTCCGTTGTTTTCTTATGAAGAAAAATTATCCTATGACTTATAATGGAAGCGATATTTGATATCGATTCTGGAAGTTCACCATTGAACCATAGATCTAAGATTGTTCATAGCTTACTACGATCAAGTTTTGAACTTGATTACGCTTTCATTATGAATTAGTTCATGATATGTGCTAATTGTTTGCGCAACGAAAGCAATGTGAGCTTATTAAAGGTTTGACCTTTACAGTATGACAGTGAGAAAAGTTATACTCAGCAATCTATTGTAGATTCTGAGAAAACTTATCTCTAGTCACACTAATTGAACAATTAAAGATATATTGGTTAATGTTGATAATAAACTGTATATTTTAGCTAAAGAATGCAAAGTGGCGTTTTTGGATGACTTATTCAGATAAGAGATCAGTTGTGATTTCCTTATTTGAAGAGTTCATTCTGAAATGGCCCTAGAGTTTGTGTTCTGCTGAGATCGCAGTTTAGTGTGCTAGCTTATAGAGCCTATTGTAGACTCGGATAAGTCTTCCAGAAAATATGTGTTCTCTATTTTTGATATCGTCAGATTGTCTGATCTTGTCAAAGTATAGAGAATACATATGTGATTAGAAGGGTTAGTGGGAGCGTACAATTACTTTCTAGTGTTATATATCTTAACGACATTGTCATTATTATAGTAATAATGAGATGTTTGTGAGGTAAAAGATTTACCTAAGTCTTCTTTACTCCGTGAAAGCAGTGGGAGTAGTCTCTGTTATATTTGATATAAAGTTTATATAGATATATAAAACCAAGAGACTTGTGAGATACTCCTATTATTCGTACATTAGATATGATCTAATAAAGGACATAACTAGGCTATCTGTATGACAGTTAGTATAACTGTTGGACAGTTATTGTGTGTCTTATACATAGTATTCATCTTTCGTAAAGGATGATTCCTTTTTCGAAAGAAATATTGATTAGAATGTCTAAACAATATTATGTATCATTTGATGATGACATAATGAATACTTTATTATGTGCGATTATCGATGTCGATTTAATCGTAATTGTTACGAGTTATTTTAACATCCTATAGACCATATGATGGATCTTGAAACACGTTCTTTGTGATCTTTGAGATATTAAGAACGAGTTTCTAATTCATGGAGAATACAGTCTGCAACCATTAGGGTCATATTAGTTTTGAGACTAATTATGACGTTAGACAGTCTACGTCATAAAGAGTCACAAAAGATGCAGTGGGAGTGTCACGAAGGATTCTACTATAGTGGAATCAAATGCAACTTTGAAGTATTGACTTATGAAGTTGCATAGTGACCTTTAAATTAGAAGTTTTAAATTGGTGTTGTGCTTGCGGTTGTCCTCATAGTATTTTGGATTTGATCCCTAAATACTTGGACAACTTAGTAGCTGTAGCATAATACTGATGTAGCATCCATTTCATATTAATGTATAATTTAGATTCTACAAAATATGAATGATGCTGACTATGGGAAACGATGGAGTTTGTTTGACAAACTCAATATTTCATAGCGGACTTTTGTTTTTGCCTCTTAAGTACTGGTGAGCTTTTGAGGGCCATGTGCATACGATACACATTGAGACGTGTATATGATACCGTGGATTGGCACTAGAGCAAGTGGGAGAAATTGTTGGGGTTGGTGCTCAGAGCGCCAATCCGGACCGTATTTATGTCTGATTCATGAATACGAACATCCCCTTATTCCATAATATTACTTATTTATGGTTGCACCTCTTGTTTTATATACGTATTCGATCTGATTACGATTAGATTGAAACTAAATGGTGGTTTAGTGATATGTATATATTAGACAAAGGCCCGATAATATATAATGCAGTACACAGTTACAAAGTTAGTTTGTAATTGACATTGGGAAGTGTCACTGCTATATGTATATTATCAAACATAGTTCCTGGTCAAGATTTGCTAACACGGGTCGGTTAGTCAAATCCGTTGAGACCAGTACATGTCGTATATCGAGACTTGGTCCGATGGTTTATCCCAATGAACCATGAGTCTATGGAGACTCGTATAGACGTGTAGGTGTTTATAGTGGATAAACACTGAACGGCTCACCGAAGATTCTTAATGGATGGTACACCAACGTCAATAAGAATCTTCTCGGGTTGAGTAGCATAGTGGTCCTTCGACTTGAGACACCACTGTGGATGTATGAGACATCCTCCACACTTAGATGGCAGTCACGTCACCGATCTATTTAGATCAGACCTCCGCCTGTTCGTTGGGTGTGGATCGATCCTCAGGATATCCTGTGTGTGTCAAGATAGGATCCGTCAGTTCTGTGTACAGAGCATAGGTAGTCCATATATATTAGCAGTCTGTTAAATCTGTGGCCACAGTATACTTCGGAAGTAAGTTCCGAGTGTTATTTAGAGATTGCTAATAGATACGTCGACGAGATAATACCTATAGAGATTTGACGTTTACATCTATATCTCTGGGATTATCTGGATACCTGTGACGGAGGGATTAGGGATTATACGTATGCAATGACCTCGACCTGTATGATTCAGCTAGATTATCCGTGATCGTCATAATCTACGGGTGGATAGATTATGGACATGAAATTGGATTTCGTGACGGATATACCTGAATCTAGAGAGTCTCAATAATGAAACATACTCGTAGAGCACTAGAGCAACATTTATGAATAATGATTATATTATAAATCGTTTAAACGTTAAACGAAAAATACATGCGAACGGGCCGAACCGTCATTTCCTAATTAATGTGTATTTGTATTTAATATATGATATTATTAAATACACATTAATAAATAGTCAAATAAAGGTATTTGACATATATCATCAATATATGTATTTGAGATATTTAAAGTAAATATAATACATATATTTGATATATTTGTATTTAATTAATTATTTAATTATTTAATTGTTAAATGATTAATATAATTAAAATATAAATATATCACCAAATGATAAAGTTAGGAATGATTATAAGTTGCAATTGTTGACTTATACATTAAAGGAAAAGGTTGTCAAATTGATTTTGACTTCTTAAGATATTTGTTCAAAATTGTTTGAAAAATGAAAATCTTTTTTTCTTGCTTAATTCGGCCATACACTTAAAATATAAGAGTTATATTTTTTTCTTAGTTGCATTTGTTGACTTAATTAAATATCTTTAAAGTTGTTTTAGATATTTAACCAAGTTGATCAAATGTAAAGTGAAATGAAATTGAAATTACTAGATTGTATTTGGCTTAAGTAAATTTCGGCCAAGGCAATTTGTTGTACAAGTATATATTGTTTTCATTTCATTTCATTCATAACCTAATACATTTAAAAGAAACTCCATTAATGGAACCAAAGAAGCTTGTGAGAAAGAAAAGAAGAAAACAAAGAAAGCTTGGATTTTAGTAAGTTTTTCCAACTTGCTATTAGAAGGAAAATGTTCCTTAGGATCTAGGCTTTAACATATGATGTTCTTAGGTTATTTCTTTCTTTATTCTTTGTGTTTTTGATGATGGAAGTTTTGGTGAAGTGTTGAGCATGTATGATGAAGGAAGCTTGTGACTATTGTAGTTATAAGCTTTCTTTTAAGGTTTTGGAAACCTTTGCTAATCTAGAGTTGTTGACCCACTCTTAGATGACCTAGATTTGATCTTGAGTTGTTTCATTGTGTTGAGACTTTGATTGGATGGAAGAAACATGATTGAAGTATTGGATTTAACCAATTTGGTCTAATTTGTCCAATTTGAAGAAATTGAAAAATTAGGGTTCATGACCAATTCCAAATTTGGGGCTTTTCATATATGTTGTGTATTTGGATGTGTATATGATGCATATAAAGTTTCATGTTCATTGGATTACATCTTGATGTGTTTTGATGCATGAAATGACAAAGTGCACAAATTGCCCACCATGGGAGCATTCGGCCAAAGTGAGTCAAATTTGGGGATTTGGTTGTTTTGATGTTTTGAACATGCTAAGTTCATCTTAGAAATGATTTAGAATCATTCAAAATTGATTAGATCAATTTCGGACTAAAATGGACAAAATACCAATGTAAGGGCAATTCGGTAAATTCACTTAAATATGATTTATTTGAATTTTATTTCATAATTTGATTATTGGATAATTAAATAAATATGTTTATTTAATTAATCCGAGAAAAAGTTTTGAAATCGGAAAATTTGATTTTCCACCGCTTCCGCTGCGTTACCGGATTTACCCCCTAAAACCCTACACTAAGCTAGCTTGTAGCGAAAATGTATTAGTTAATCAAACATTGTGTCGATACGACGAAACCTCTTAACGTTTCCCATTGTTAAATCTATTTGGATAAGTTGACTGAAGCCGCATGTTTAATTTATGAAATGTGGCAGCTGAATGCAAAACCGCTTTCCTTATGGAAACCTTTTGGAGGATGTTTACAACCTTCATGACGGTTTTTTTCGCTACCAAAACTAGCAAATAAGGTTTGCAGGTTATCGATCCATGTATGGATTGAAGGCAAACATTGCGTTCTTGGACTTATCGTTTGATGTAATCATAATGGTGTATGATTTAATTCAAAACCGAAAAATGATTTCTTTTGTATATAACGAGGTTAGTGGGAGTCGACTGACAATGAATGTCTAAGTATTGATGACCTGTTATTTTCTTGGAAATGACATCCCCATAAATACAATCGGTGAAAGTTGGCTTTCAATAAAATTCTCCGTACAATTTCTTGGGAGGAAGAGAAACAACCTTTATTAGTAATAAAGATCTATTGGGATAGATTAAATTTGTTAGATTCTCGAGAACTCGACATTGAAATAAGTATGCGACTGGTGTCTCATCGCTTTGAGCATATGGAGTCACAATAGGCTGACCGGCGTAAACACACACGTATAAACGCAAGCGCACGTATCGTCAAGTAGTATAAAAATATCGATCCCACGAGGACTTAATTCCTACTATTGTTATTTAATTGTTGAATCTATTTATTTACAAATATCTAATTAAATAAAGAAGAGAATGATTGTTTGATGGTTGAATGTGGTTTTACAAATAAATAAATAAAAAAGACAAAAGAAAATACTAAGGAAAATAACAAAAGACACAAAAAGATCTAGGGTCGTGAATCATTCTAATATCATTTAAAAGATGAAGTGGTTATTTTATGTTTGTGTAATAAATCAGTTTACTAACCTGGAACACTAATTATGCAAAAGCCTCTGTCGATGGTCAGACGCAAATACCCAGTTTAACCCAATTGAACCATATGTCTATGTCAACCAAATTATCTGGATTCATTAAGTTTAAGTTCCAATTATGGCTACCCCCGCCCGACAGGTATATTCCTATCCTGTAAGGAAATTTATTAAAGGGTTATCTATCCTCAAGGAATATCGTGGGCTATTAAGTCTAAGGTGAAACCTAAAATCTCTATGTCTAGTTCATTTTAGATTTACCACATCAATCTTATTGGTGATCAGACAACAAGAAGCATTAAGCTTAAGACTTAATAAGTAAACCTTTAAATTACCCAAACTATAAAATAACCCCTTATAAATCGGTGATATTAGAATTCATCACAACCCCAGATAACTAACACATAACTAGGGCTAGTAACAACTTAAAAGTAAAAGACATAAAGTAAAACTGAAAAGTAAATAAAAATAAAATGCTAAGGTAAAAGGAATTACTTTTACTACTACTAATTTACTACTACTAATTTAGATATATCTCATAAAATAATATATAAACTTGTGATTCTTTCTCCAACCAGCCATATAGGCGGTAACCTGATTAAGTCAAATTAAGTCCAACCAGCCATAAAGGCGGAATCAAAATTAAATTACCAACCGACCAATCTGGCGGTATCCTTTATTAGTCAGGTTAAACCAGATTAAAATGAATTACCAACCGACCAATCTGGCGGTATCCTTTTTAAGTCAATATTTTAAATAGTGAATATATTATTTTTAAGGGAGATTAATCTAAATAGTAACAGTAAAAGAATTACCTTTCACCTAACTGGAGAAGTTACCTCCTCATGGTAAATAGTAAAAAACAGTAAAAAGTAAAAAATTAAAAATTAAATTACGATTATTACAAAACGTAATTAAAATTATTTACAAAACTAAAAATAAAAAAAAAAAAAACTAAAAACTAAAGAATCTAGAGAGAGAAACTCTCTCTTTAGAAAGAATTTAAGAGAGAGGAATGTGCCTTCAATTCTGAAATCTAGAGCTCCATTAATAGGCCTCGGTAGGATCCAGCGTCGCGACGCCAGGTCCTCAGCGTCGCTACGCCAGATTTGTCGACGTGGCACGCTCTGGTTCACCGGTTTGAAGATTCTGGATAAGCTGATAAGGTGACACGTGGCAGAGTGGTTGGGCTTCAATTATTGTGACACGTGGCGGCCACTGATTGGTCACTGAGATTCTTATCCGCCACGTGTCAGATAAGGATTAGATACTAATTATTGATGCTGACGTGGCGATGACGTGGCGGTGACATGGCGGTGACGTGGCGACACGTGAGAAAAGAGAATGTCTGCACCGTAGAATTGCGACACGTGTCACTTCCTGATTGGCTGATGATGATGTGGCAGTGAGGTGGCAATGTTGACTTGTTGACTTGCTGACGTGGCTGAGACCGGAATGACACGTGGAATAACACGTGGCACACGTGGCGATGATGATTGTCGGCACCGTAGGATGCTGACACGTGGTACGGTGCATGTTAGTAGATCGGCTGTGATGCTGTGATGGTGACACGTGGCACGGCGCATTTTAGCAAAGTCAAACTTTTCTCAGATTCTGATTTGTGGACCCGGCCCACGTTAGGACTGTTCGGCGCATTTTAGACGTTGCGACGCCGAAGGCTGGGCGTCGCGACGCGCTTAAGACCAAAATATCCCTGTTGACGCATTTTTGTCCGTTTTTGCCCCAAATTGCCTCCAATGCTTTCCAAACTTAATTTATCTACAAAATAACACAAAACATATCAAAACGTTCACAAAACTCAAGAAACTATACAAAATATTAGGTCAAATGAGTGGGAATAAGTGATATAAATACCACTCATCACACCCCAAAAACCTAACATTTTGCTAGTCCTCGAGCAAAACATAAAATAAAATAACATGAAAATAAAATTAACTAAGCCACTTTCGTAGGGATCACGATTGCATTAGCGTATGCAACAAGCCTTTAAACCCCTAGGTGTCCCTAGTGGACGAGTTGTAGTCTCGTGAGGGTTTACAGCAATGATACCCACAAACATTTTACAAAAGTAAAAAAAGTACTAAAACTAATGCACACAAAAGCAAAAAGACTAGAGAAAAGAGAAGTTAGTGACTAATCAGTGAAACTTCTACTCCAAGTTACTAGTTGTTTTGTTTTATTCTAAATTACTGAATAAGTAAATTCTCCGATTATTTTTACCATTCTCCATATACACAGCCTAAGAAAATATTAATCAATTCTTTTTTTTGCCCACAACAGTCACAAGTGTAGTTGATAAGAGAGTAATATTTTTGTCCTAAAGTTTTATCAGATTTCACACCTTTTTATAGCAATGGAATAATTTTTCTAATTTTTCTGATTTTTTCTTTGATTTTTCTCTATTTTTATTTATATACAATATCTTCCATCTATGTACGAGTTGTTGGGTCGGTGGCTCCCAAACAGTTGGCTTTAGGGCACCAGGTGTTAAGACACCCCTACGGACTTAATTACTCAGACTTCAGATATATATATTTTTGCAGCATCTTCGATCCATGTACGAGCTTTGGGTCAGTGACTCCCAAACCAGTTGGTTTTAGGGCACTAGGTGTTAAAACATCTTTACAGACTTAATAACTCGGATCTCAGAAGTTTTTTTTTTTTTTTTTTTTTACTCCACTGTTTTTTGAGATGTTTCCTCCAATTAAACTAGAGCACTGAGTATTACAAACTTTTTAATTTTAGCTCATGTCGTATGTTACTATATATGTTGATAATATTGCTAACTGAACATTTGAAGATCCATTTTAGTCCGTTTTAAGGAGAATTCACAAATTAAATAATTCAAAATGAAATAAACAAAAATTAACTTGTTTCGAAAATAGGCTTGAGATACGTCTTAGGAATGGAAACAACTTACTCAGCTATCTCTTACCAATTTCACTTTTTAGTAAAATAAAAACACAAAAACACAAAATATTTTTGTAATTTTTTGAAAATTTTTCAATTTTTTTGTATTTTTCGAAAAATTTTGAACTAAAAATAGAAACAACACATAACTAAAAAAAACAAGGTACTAATCAACTAATTCTCTCCCCCAAACCTAAATGAGACATTGTCCCCAATGTCTTAAACAGTAAAAGGAGAGTTAAGAAGGTCGTATCTGGTTAGCTGAAATCTACAGGAAATTAAAGGTTAAGATCCAGATTAATTCGACACATCTTACCACGATCGTCCTCAGACCAATTTATCTTTGAAATGATAGGGTCAACTTGTGGTTCATAGGCTATGAGTTGGTCTATTAGATCGGGAGCAGTTTTGGCCGTGAAGAGGAGTTCTTTCATAGGTTTTGACACGAACCCATTTCTCTGAGCATCATCAAGAAACACACAAAGAAAATCATAAAATCCATCAATGTGAGCAGTCCAAGCGGTTTCTGGTGTATATTCAGGTTCGCCCAAGATAATACTATAAATATTTCCTCCAATGTACCCAAGCCACCTGGTAAAGCGATAAAAGCATCAGCAAGGTTAATCATTTCTACCAGTCGTTCAGACATACCTGGCACGATCAGTTCCTCTCCGTTGATGATCCAATAAGATTTGCCTCTTCCAAGGTTTTGGGATGATTCCCAAAATGTTACTGCCTCCTTCCTGTACAGCCTTTGAAACGATCCCCATAAGTCCGAGATTGCCTCCGCCATATATTAAGTGCATATTCCTTGCTGCTAAGACTCGACCCAATTCCTGTGCTGCTTCTACGTATTGTGGTTTAGTACCAACATTAGTACCGCAAAACACACAGATGTTTTCAACTCGTCTTCTTGAAGTGGCTTCCA
>SKCR01006487.1:0-24796 GCA_019454045.1 Zanthoxylum bungeanum
GCAACCGACAAATGCCACCCTTTCTTCAAAGCCATCAAGAAAGCCCAAAAGGGGATCGACTGGACTCCGGAGTGCGAAGAGGCCTTCCAACAACTGAAACAATATCTAGCACAGCCCCCGCTCCTAGAAAAACCTCTCCCAGAGTACTACTTGGCTGTTTTTCAAACACGCAGTAAGTTCGGTGCTGGTGCAAGAGGCCGACCGAATCCAAAGACCAGTATACTATGTCAGCAAAGCCCTGTTGGACACAGAAACCCGGTATCCCGTACATGAACTAGTCGCCCTATCTTTGATCACCGCAGCTCGAAATTGCGGCCTTACTTCCAAGCCCACCCTATCAAAGTTTACACCGACCACCCCCTTGCGACAGATCTTACAAAAACCAGAGGCCTCAGGAAGGTTGATGAAGTGGTCGGTGGAGTTAAGCGAGCACGACATCTCCTACCTTCCAAGAGTAGCAATGAAAGGACAGGCTTTGGCAGATTTTGTTGCAGAATTCACCGAACCCCAGATCTTGACGGTAGGGGAAGATAAATGGGAGATGTCAGTAGACGGGTCTGTCAGCTCACAGGGCGGCGGAGCCGGGATCGTGTTAAAAAATAACAAGGGGAAGAAGTATTGTTTGCCTTAAGGTTCGCCTTCGAAACCACAAACAATGAAGCCGAATACGAAGCAATCTTGGCCGGATTAAGGCTATGCACAGTAGTGGGAGTCCACAACGTGGTAGTAATGAGTGACTCTCAGCTAGCCATTCAACAACTAAAGGGAGAATTTCAGGCCAGGGAGCCGACCATGATAGCTTACTTAGCCGAAGTAAAAAAGTTGATGGAGAAAGTGGGGAACGTACGCTTCGAACAAATCGAACGAGAAGACAACTGTGAAGCAGACTCCCTGGCCCGGCTCGCATCCTCAATGAAGACCGAGGACCCCAGAATAATCCCTCTCATATGCCTCCGAGAAAGAAGCATATGGGAGCTGAAGGTAGATATAGTAGAAGAAGGCAAAAAAACTCATGGATGCAACCGATTAGGAGATACCTGGAAACAGGGGAAACCCCTAAAGACAAAAAGGAGGCCAAGAAACTAAAATTCAAAAGCACCAAGTTCTCCCTGATCGAAGGGGTGCTCTACCGGAGAGGCTATACCGTACCCCTCCTGAGATGTTTAACAGAGGAGGAAGCAGATTATGTGCTCAGGGAAATTCACACGGGCATCTGTGGAAGTCACGCCGGAGGAAGATCAATCGCCTTCAAAGCCTTAAGACAAGGATTTTACTGGCCGACCATGCATCAGGACGGTGTGCGGATAGCCCAGAAATGCGAGGGTTGTCAGAAAAATGCCAACATCCACCATCAACCGGCAGAACAATTAACCACCATGTCCAGCCCCTGGCCGTTCGCACAGTGGGGGCTAGATATCATAGGGCCAATGCCAAAAGGGCGAGGGCAGGCGAAATATGCAATCGTGGCCATAGACTATTTCACAAAATGGGCAGAAGCCGAGCCGCTATCCACCATCACGGAGAAAAAGGCCACAGAGTTTGTAAAAAAGAACATAATCTGCAGGTTCGGAATCCCCCGGGCGATCATCACACCGACAACGGGAAACAATTCGATAGCAAAGGATTCAAGAAGCTCTGCGAAGACCTCCAGATCGCTTTAAAATTCGCCTCGCCAGCCCATCCCAAGTCAAACGGACAGGTTGAGGCAACAAACAAGACCATCAAGGCAAACCTTAAAGCTCGGCTCGGATCATGCAAAGGCTTATGGGTCGAAGAATTACCAGAAGTGCTATGGGCACATCGGACGACCTACAAAGATTCCACAGGGGAAACACCATTTTCCCTATCATACGGATGTGAGGCCGTCATTCCAGCAGAAATCGGGGTAGCAACTCACAGGGTCCGCCACTTTGGGAATGAGCAGAATGAAGAACTTATAAAAAACCACCTCGACCTGATCGAGGAAAAGAGAGAGAAATCAGCTATGAAAGCAGCAGTCTACCACACAAAGAATGGCCCGCTTCTACAACAGAAGAGTTCGGACCCGCTCCTTCCTCCCGGGCGACTTAGTATTGAGAAGGGTCACCACCTTAACACCCGGCGACCAGAGGAGGGCTCGCTAGGTGCCAAGTGGGAAGGGCCATACAAAATCACAGATGGTAAGGCCAGGAGCTTACTTCTTGGAACAGCTGGACGACACAAGATTAAAAAAGCCATGGAACGCCGAGATGTTGAGAAAATACTTTCAGTAAAATCTCCATTCCCCCTCTTCTTTGGCAGCAACCCAATAAGGGACATAAATTCAAACACAAAGCCTCTCTCAAAATGACCCGCAGAGAGTTGTAAGAAGGGCAGTATGTCCCCGAATATAAATAAAACTTTCTTTTTTCACCCGCTCTTCTAAAAATAATTTTGCAAAACCGTATTCAAAACCCCGGGGACATACTCAATACAACGGTCCAAGGTCAAAAGCACAAAACCCGCAACTACCCGACCACGGCTACCACCATAAAGAAGCACAAGTCACACCAGAATCAGTCGACTCCATACAAGCATCAAACAGCAGGGACGAAGGTGAATCAAAGTATAGATCCGTGAGAAGCATAGCACGGGGAGGGATGATACCCCCGTGGCGATTGCTTGCTCCAAGTGTTACCAAACATAAGGAGGAATATGCCCTTAAAGCTTCTAACACCTCGGGGTTGGATCTTGTTCCGCGAGGTCATTGACTATTCGGCTCGGGGTCGGGTTACGTCCCACCGAGTCATGCTCATTGGTCTGGGGACGAGACATTCCCCCAGAACCAAGTATCTCTCTTGGCTCGGGGTCCTCAGGGACATACTCGATGCATAGGATCCGTGAGAAGCATAGCACAGAGAGGGATGATACCCCCGTGGCGATTGCTTACTCCAGTGTTACCGAACATAAGGAGGAACATGCCCTTAATGTGTCGAGCACTCTTTTGATCCTCACTTACCCGATGTAATGGATCCGTGGGAAAGCATAGCACGGGGGATGATGATGCCCCCGTGACGATTGCTAACTCCAGTGATGCCGGACCTAAAGAGGAATATACCCTTAGTATCCCGGACACTCTTTGATCCATTCATCATTTGGATCCAAGAGAGGCGCAGCACGAGGATGCGTTACGCCCCTGTAGCGTGTGTCTGCTCCAGCGTGGTAAGGAGGAGCCCTCGTACAATACACAGGCTCCACAGTGACCCGACGTATAGAGGATGTGCCCTTACCATTCAAACGCTCTCTTATCCAAATCCTGGTTCGCCGGGACACTGAATTGAAAGATTCAGAATTGTGTTTTGGAAACCTCGGACACGACGCTGTTTTAAGGAATCCGTGCTGTTATTTACGCTTGTGAAAAGTTTTTGGGACAAGTGCTAAGTCACCCCGACCTTTTGATTTTATTTTCGAAAGTTTTGTTTTTATTTTTTCGTCGGCCTGACAGGGGGACGCCCAAGTCAGATTCGACAGGGTTTCAAAGATGGATACACTTCCCATCTGAATAAATCCCAAGGATTAACCAGTGCTCGGGGCTGGATTCGTTCCGCCGAGGCCACTTGGTTAATCGGCTCGGGGCTGGATTACGTTCTGCCGAGGCCATTCAGTTATTTGGCTCGGGGCTGGATTTCGTTCCGTCGAGGCCACTTGGTTATACAGCTCGGGGTCGGGCCACACCACCCGAATCTATCTTTCGGACTGGGGACGAAAACATTCCCCCAGGGCCAAGTGTTCCATACAGCTCGGGGTCGGGTTACATCCCACCGAGTCGGTGTTCTTTAAACTGTAGACGTAACATTCCCCCCGGAGCCTAGTGCTTCCCTCAGATCGGGGTCGGGTTATGTCCCACCGATTCCACCGGAGCAAATGTTTCTTACTACTCGAGGTCGGATTACGTCCCTCCAGCTCATATTGTCCCCACGGAGAGGTCTCAAATGTTCGAAGGGAAACATAAAAAACGAAAAAAAAAAAAAAAAAAAGAAAAGAACACCATATATATATATATTCAAAAAATATAAAGTGTTATTACAAAAAAAGACAAGTGTACACAGGGCCCCGCCCGGGTTACCCCTTTTTTAATCAGCCCGCGCAGGGGCACGAAGTTCTTCCTCGGCTGGCTCAGACGATGGAGGGATCAGCTCGGTCTCAAGAACGGGAACATCAGCTTCAACCTCGGCAACATGGGAGACCTCTACTTTAAATATTGGAGGTGGGATCTCAGAATAGTCCTCGCCAGGAGCAGGAATATCAGGTCGACCTTCTTGAGAAACCTGGGAGACCGGGGCAACCGAAATCGGGTCGGGATCCATCGCCTCCTCGGAAGAATGGGGGAGCCACTTCTGAAACTCCTCCTCAGATATTTCCCCTTTACAGAAACGGATAGTTGCATGGACTGGCCCCATATCCAGGTCGGGCAACACCATTGGTATAATTTCAGCACAATCGCCGACACCTTCAAGACGAATGGAGTCCCTCTCGGCCTCCCACTCGAGCTCCTTATCCCTGAGCTCGGCACGGGCCCGTCCCAGTTCCTCCTCCTTGGCCCGCAGCTTATACTCCACACTGCCCACTTCCACCTTGAGGATCCCAATCTCAGCCCGGGCATCCACCAAACTTGCTCTAGCTTCTTCAGAATTCTTGCGCTCCAGAGTAGCAGCAGCCCTAAGAGCTTTGTTTGTTTTGAAAGCCTCGACCGCAGCCAGCTCATGGTCCATATTCCTCTCCTCGGCACTAGCCAGCTTGGTCTCCACTTCAGAAAGACGATTCTGAAGCCTCTGGGCTTGACCGCCCTCGGACAAAAGGCTTATGAACATGTCCTTATTTTTGGCCGCCAAATAATTTGCCTGCCAAGAAGAAAAAGAAGTCAGTTTCAAACAAAGTCTGAAAGACACCTCGGATGTAGAAAAGAAGAAAAAAGAAATAACCTGGGCCAACTGGGAGCACAACTTTGTGACCACCTCCTCGGGTGAAAGGTCCTCAAACCTCAGAATCTTCTCAGGAGGTACAGCCCCGGCCAGCTCATTGAAAGCCGGTACCAAATGGGAAGTAGCCTCCCTAATATTCTTCCCAAGGTCATCAACTCCGAGAACCACAGCACCCTTCAATTTTTTAGAAGGACCATCATGCCGAACTGAAGTTTCTCTACTCGGAGCCTCTTTCTCCTCCAATTCCCGCCTCAATTGGGTATTCACAGCTCCAAACCGATGCTTCCTCCTCCTGGATGATCTCAGGGGACTATCAGGATGGGTGGCACCCATTGGGGGCACCCGAGGAGATGAAGATAGACCCTGAGAGCTCGGCCGCTCTACCTCCACGGCCACATTTCTATCCTCGGAAGATTCAGGTCGTTTCCGAGAAGTACCAGCTCCACATGGGCTAGTTTTTTTCGCAGTACCGGTCAACCGATCAAGGTACTTTGGTCTCCTCTACATGCCTACAAGAAACAAAGACGAAAGAAAGGTTCAGGACCTGAGCATACAAAAAAACAGAGAAGAAAAAAAAAGATGACACCAAACATGGTAAATAAACATGGGAGTTGGCTAGAAGATCAACAGACATCTACCTATCCGACCCGAGACCTTAGGAGGAACGGTTCGAACGAGCCCCGATTCAAAAAATGCCGCATCATTCACCAACTCCCTCCAATGAGCAGCATACCACCGAGCCCAGAATACCCGCTGCCGGACCTGATGGGAGACCTTGGGAGCATCCCTCCAACAGGCTATGAGGAATAGAAAAAAAGGGTAAGAATCCAAACATAAAAAAAAACTAAGAGCAGAAAAGCTAAAGGTTAACCTCCTAACCTCCCGCTCTAAAGATGTCCGGAACCAATGTCTCCTCTTCATCCGACCTCAGGGTCCGTCCCCAATCTTGGGTTGGCCTTCAACCGATAACCTAACCTCTTCACTTATGCAAAAGAAGGTTCGCCAAGCCCCGCCCGATGCCAAGCTACATACAACCCAGCCAAAATCCTCCAACTATTTAGACTTAGTTGACAGGGGGCGATCTCCATCTAGGCCAGCATCCAGGCAAAGTAGGGTTGAATTGGCAACCGGAGCCCGCATTCGAAGAAAGCTAGAAGAAGGGCCACGGAACCCTCGTCAGGCTGACTGGCACGATCACATGGAAGAGGGACCTCAAGAGCAATGTCTATCGGGATGTCATATCGTTGCCGAAGCAGTGCCAGATCATCCTCGGTTATCTTAGAAGGCCGAACCATGTCTAAAGTCGAGCTGTCAAAGTCAACGGGCTCAGGATCCTTCCGAGGAACCCTTTGATGGTAAGAATCTTGTTCGATCTCAGAAGGAGTGGGGGTAGTATCAAGATCTTCCCCGCTGGGTGCTCCCGAGCCAGAGGAAAGCTCTTCAGCAATAGGGGCCAAGGGTTTAGCAGGGTTTTCAAGGGGAGAACTGTCATTAGACATCCTAGACGTCCGGAAAATAAAAAGGAAGGGGAAGTCAGTCTATAGCTAAAAAACTCTAAAACTGCTCAGGAATTCCGAGAAAGCTAAGCAGGTGGGTTCTAAAAATGCCCTAACAAAATCCGACATGCCATAAGTCACTCCCTAGCAACATCAAAGCTAACAAAGGATTCACAACACACAAAAAGAAGAGAGGTCGTTCAGAAAACTTACTTGTTTCTTTCAAAGACTGAAGATTGCACAGCACGGTTTGCTCGTCCCCTAAATTCGCAGGTCACGGCGGAGAAAGAAGAACAATGCACGACTGAAAGAAACTTTGGGAGTATTGAGTCAAGTGAGTCACGGTTGAAATATTCACTGGAATGAGAGAAAGATTTGCCAAAAAGACTGCACAGTAAAAGCCCAATCTTTTTATAGTCATGAGTGGGACGCTCATGGCCGTTGGATCGAGAAAAGAAACCCGGATGGACGCCAAATGTCAACTGCAAAGAGGTCTTCCAAAATCAAACGAACGGTTAAGATCAGCACACTATTAAAACACCCCTACACGATCGATTTACTTTCTTTTTTGGCGGAAATCCGACAGATGATTGACAAGTGTCACACTTAGGAAAAACCCTAAAAGGTGATTTGATGGGCATTAAACAGACGTGACTGTTGTGCGTCTCAAGAAGAGGTGCTTGAAAAGAGGCGACGAAAATTTTGATTCAACCCCGGATCGACCACCAACAAAGTAATCAGCACACCATCTTTATATAGTTCCCGGCACCAACTCGTATACTACTCGTTGGACCGAGAACTAGGGGACAGTTGTTGATGGTGTTTTCAGGCACTATGATATTTAAAACAGCACGACAAGGGTAGAAGGGTAATTCCCTTATTGGGTGAGATCACTAATACCGACCCGAACCATAAAAAGCCAGCAGTAAGGGCCCGCGAGCGCTTCACATTAAAAGGCCGACCACATTTTAAGTTATAAGACCGACCACAACAGGAGGAGACCGACCACTTGAATTCAAAATGACCGGGCACTTATCAGGTCGACAGCAGCACTCCCAGCACAAAAAGACTATCATGACCGACCACCATGAAGCCCAGGAGTATGGCAGGATATGCTCCAGAAGATAAGTTATCCCTTTCTTTCATAGGAAAACTAAGGAGTCAGAGTCCTAGTAGGATAAAGGAAGTAAAAGATAGATTTGATAAAGGTTTCCTTGAGGGAGCATGAGATTGTTTCAACTGGAAACCTCATACTAAGAGGAATCTGATTCCTTCACTATTATAAATAGAAGGGTAGAGTATGTGTAAAAGGCATCAGAATCATCAAACTCTGACTTGTAAAACACAAAAAAGATCTGAGAATCGTGTTCGAGTAATAAAAGTATCATCCTGTTTGTGTCCGTGGACGTAGGTCGAATCCGAATCCACCGAACCACGTTAAATCTCATTGTCGATTGGTGTATTAGCTGTCTTTTGCTAAGTTTGCTTTTGATCCCCCATAACCAAACAAATTCACTATTGAGGGAGGATTGTCTCGGGAGTAATATTCTCATATTGCCCTGAGACCAAAATCCGCCGTCAACAATTTCTATTATAAGAACCTATTCGAGCTGATCGTCTCCTTTTAGTTTCTCTCCCTCCGATTGGTGTGAAAATAGAATGGAAGCTCTATTGTAGAGTTTTTTTTACTCTTAATATTTCTCACACATCTTGTGTGCTTTTTTTTTTTTCCTTTTTTTTTTTTTTAGTCTTCTAACAAAAGATTGGTCGTTCAATCCTCTTTACTTAAGTGTGGGCGTCTTCTTTGTTGGCCCATAGACCGGTTACTTAAGCGGGGAAGTTGGGGTCAAGTAGGAATACTCTCAAAAGGGATCACGTAACCGTCATTGTGTAGAACCGATTGTAGGTGTCCTTGGATGGTTATGGATACTGAGGAATTAATAAGGAGATGTAAGGCTATATCCTTACGTGAGGAAGAGTGGGCAAGAATATCATTTGGAAAGGAGATGAAGGAAAATGGAGCTAAGATTATGGCCAGTTGCTTAGTGGGGAAAGTGTTACTAACAAGAGGAGTCAATAGAGAGGGCTTGAAGATTGCTCTCCAGCACATCTGGAAAACGGTTAGAGAGGTTAAGATAGAAAGCTTGGGAGATAATATGTTCATGTTTAAGTTTGCGACTGAAGCAGACAAAAGAAGGATCCTGACAGGGGGATCGTGGCACTTCAATAAAGCCCTGATTAATTTGAAGGAACCATCTGGCATTGGAGATATCACAAAATAAGAATTCACCTATGCGACGTTCTTGGTGCAAATACATAATACCCCCAATATGTGATAGATAAGACTACCATTGAAGAGTTGGGGAACCATGTTGGTAAGGTAGAAGATGTCTGGGCTGATACAGCTGTGGAGTGTTACAGAAAATATATAAGGATTCGGGTCTCCATTAATATTACTAAGCTTCTAAAAAAATGTTAATTCTGGAGCTAGATAATGCAAAAAAAGTAATTATGATGATTCAATATGAGACGCTCTCAGACTTTTTCTTTGGATATGGATGTTTGGGGCATCAATGTAGAGAATTTTCCAGTTACGATGGACGTTCCCAGCAGGAACTGCCTTTTGGTCAGTGGATGAGGGCTCTTCACCTTCCAAAGAAACCTTCATTCAAAGGCAAAAGCAGAAGTCATATTGAAAATAGAGATAAGGAAATCAACAGCAAAGAGGAAGATCTAATTGATAATAGATGAAACAATGGGACCCGAAACCAACGGAAGGTAAGCCAAGTGCAGAAGAAACTCTAGACTTGACCCGAACTGAAATGGATCATGGCTTTGTGCAAGTCACAGAAGCCAGCATGAATGGGGTATGTGAGAAACATTCAATGCTCTGTGCTAAGAATATCATAGATGCAAGTAAGGTTGGACTGAGGGTAGGGGTAGCAGATGGCAAAGCTACAATACCTAGGGAGAATGATGAAACGAAGGAAATTTTGGAGGGAAAATGTGGAGGGATCGTAGAGAGGGCGCATTTGGAGATTGTGGGCTTAAATTGTTGGGGTCAAAATAGGGAGGCGCAGCGGAAGAAGCGCTATTCGGGCGAAATCGTAGTTTAAAATTTTTAAACTTACGAATAAATTATTTAATATCCAATATTAATAATTCATTCATATTTCATCTAAACATATTTATTCGATATCATATTGTTAGGGTTGGTGCTCGGAGTGCCAATCCGGATCGTATTTATGGTCGATTCATAAATACAAACAATTATATTTCCATAATATTACTATTTTAACGGTAGCACCCTTGTCATTTATACGCTTATTCGATCTAATTGCGATTACATATCTGATTACGATTAGATCGAAACTGGATCTGGTTCAGTGATACGTGTATATTAGACAAAGACCCTAGGATTTTGATAAGTGTAGTTTATACCCACTTATTCCGATATCTTTAGCCTATTATTTTATTATGTTTCGAGTAATTTAATGTCATTTATAGTTTATTTTATGTTTTATTTGTAGGAGCATTAATACATGGATCTTGGGACATTTGCACGTGTTTTGGGAACTTTCGGAAGCACAGGACACACAAGGGAGCAAAGGACAAGTTGCGCTGCACCAGTGAAAGGAAATACACTGGCGCCGCGGCACCAATCATCAAGCGCCACGGCGCCTTGCTAACATAGAATCCCAGCCAAAATGCCAAGAGGCAGGCGCCACAAGCTCCACTAAACAGGCGCCATATCGCCCTCTTCCAAATCCCACGCCCATACATAATGCTGAGACTGAAGCGCCATGGCGCCAATAGGCTAGGGCTGCGGCGCTGCGGGAGTACATACACACGTGCATTCCAGATTTGATTTTTAGGGTTTCTTCTAAGATACCAATGACTCCCAGCCTCCACTATAAAT
The DNA here is from genome assembly GCA_019454045.1 of Zanthoxylum bungeanum. Lineage (NCBI taxonomy): Eukaryota > Viridiplantae > Streptophyta > Magnoliopsida > Sapindales > Rutaceae > Zanthoxylum > Zanthoxylum bungeanum. The sequence goes on from SKCR01006487.1 coordinate 10,356, forward strand.
ATATTAGTTCGTCCACAACTTAAAAAATGAGGCTAATACACAACACAAAACACCAAAATACATATTTTTAGAGATCCAATGAGGAGGATTGAAGAGCAACAAGAGGAGACGAAAGCGGTGACGTCCGAAGAGAGAGAGATTCAATTCGGTTTTATCTTATTGTTTCTTTCTTAGAACTCTAATGATTTCCATTAGATTCATGACTTGTTTATCATTGTTTTTATCTATTGTCATGAACTAGACTCCTTAATTTTGGAGAATGATATAACTGATGCTTGAACCATGTATTGTTTGCTAATTTTGTTATGAAGTTTTATTGATTTATTTATGTTCTTTTGAGTTTAATGTTTTGTTTTTGCTGGCCACAAATATTATGATATATGTTTGAAATCTATCACTCGAGAGAGGGGATTTTGAATGGATCTAGAGAATATGACCTAGGATTTTATAGAGTTCGAGAGAATCTGTAGTTCCTTTGAAGTCGTTAACATAGAATCACAAAGCGTAATAAGTTGTTAACTACTAGATTTTTATAGAGATATCGAAGTCTGTAGTTGATGATATTTTCATTCGGCACTCGAGAGAGGGAGAGTGAGTGGATATTTTCAGAGTCTTGACTTATAAACAATATAACTGAACAATGATTAATTGACATGACAAATACATAGGCGACAGCTAGGTGAAATCAGGATCTAGAATCTTTATCGTAATAGTTCCTCCTATCCTATTTTATTATTTTTATATTATTTATTTAGTTAAATATTTATTAATTATTGTATAAATAAAGTTAGGATTATCAATTGTAGTACTTAGTGCGAGTTAAAGCAATCCATGTGGGTTCGACACTCTAAACTCATTTATACTAAAACTTGACATCGTACACTTGCGGTACGATACAAAATATCACAATAAGTTTTTTGGCGCCGTTGCCGGGGATTGTTTGTTTAATTCACATTAATACTATTACCAAGTAATCTTAACCATAATTTAGATTTTTATCTTTTATTTTAGTTTTGTATTTATTTATTTTGTTTATTTTATTTTTATTTTGTTTATTGAATTTTTTTCTTTTCTTTTGTGCTTCAGTGAATGCGAAAATCCACAAGTCTCGACTCGCTCCTATTTGATCCTGAAATAGAAAGAACAGCGAGGAGATTAAGGAAAGAAAGGAAAATTGAACAAGAAGCAATGGCAGCTGAAAACAAAGAATCAACCCGCGTCAGGTGGTAATCATAGATCATTTCAAGCCGATCATTGATGATACTTATTCTAGGATTGCCCATCAACCAATCAACGCCAACAGTTTTAAGTTAAAACCTGCTTTGATCAACATGGTACAAAGAAATCAGTTTGGGGGTTCAGCTGTAGAAGATCCCAACTTGCACTTAAGGATGTTCCTAGAGATCGCAGATACTATAAAGATGAATGGCGTTAGTAAAGAGGCTATCAGGCTACGCTTATTCTCATTCTCTTTACGGGATAAAGCGTGGGATTAGCTTCAATCAATACAGACGGTGAGTATCATGACATGGCAGGATATGCCCACGAAATTTCTTAAGAGGTTCTTTCCACCTGCTAAATAGCTCAACTGAGGGCAGAAATTAGTATATTTAAGCAGCTGGAGACTGAGACTCTATATGAAGCATGAGAGCGCTTTAAAGGATCTACTACGAAGATGCCCACAACACGATTATGCAGATTGGGTCAGATTCAGTTGTTCTATAAATGGGCTGAATGGTTCGAATAGAACTGTGGTTGATGCAGCAGCTGGGGGAGCTCTATTCAAGAAATCAGCTGAGGACGCCTACAATCTGTTAGAAAAATGGCCATTAACATTTTCAATGGCCAAGTGAACGCGCTACGGTGACCAAAGTGGCTGGATATATGAAGTGGACCCTCTTGTGGCACTTACAGCTCAGATTTCCACCTTATCTACTCAAGTAGCAGCTCTGAAAAATCCACGAGTACCATCTATTGAATCAGCAGCGGCTACAAATATGCTTTATTGAAGGAACCCCAAACTTTGAGCAAGTCCAATATGTGAACAATCGGAACTTCAACAGCTATAGAGGAAATCATGTGCCTAACGCTATCATCCAAACTTGTCATATGCTAATACAGAGAATGCCTTGCACCTTCATCTGGTTTTGACTATCAAAGAGCTGAGCAGAAATCTTTCTTAGAAGATTTCATGAGCATGTTTTTTGCTAATACTTCAGCGAGGTTGAGAAGAAAGAGTCAAGGTTGAACATTATTGAGACACACATGGAAAATATCGAGGCCAATGAAGTCTTTAGAACACAGATTGGGCAGATTGCGTCCTCCATAACCAAGCAGCAGTAGGGTATTGGATAAAATGCTGCCCGCCAAGCTATCTTTTCATGTCAAAGCAGCCAGTGGATACAAAGAAGAAGCTATCATGACCACCATTTGGTGGTTGCGTCTGGCTGAAGACGTTAAACTTAGCGCTAGCGGGGAGGCCCCATTGCATTTATTTTATTATTATTTTTTATATTTTAATTATTTTTTTAATTTTTATTTCATTGGTGCTATTTGTTTATTTATTTCTTTTTTCATTATATTTATGCAGGTAGCACGAGACACACAACGCCCCGCGCAACCAAATTCTAACCAGCACCATGAGCCTGATCAACTCCATGCACGGTAGTGTTGTTCCTTAATCTGTTTCTTTATATTTATCTTACATTGAGGACAATGCAAGTTTTAAGTTTGGGGTGTGTGCATGTTGTTTACTTGTTTTTATTTATTTTAAAAAAAAATTTTTTAGTCCTAGATAGTAAAACATAATCCTATGATGAATTTGTTTGTTTATGAGTGAAATTTTTAGAAACGATAAGTGCCTAATTTACTTTTATCTGATGCATAGTAGTTGATCTATAGTTAGACTCGTAAGCACTCAATTATAGGTTTTTAGCAGTGAAAACTTAAGTATTTGACAAGTGACTAGTTGAAGAAATTGCATGTCGATGAATGACTGTTTGCTTAGATGTCTATCTTGATTTGCTAGTGTTATGATGTATGGTATGGATAGAAATAAAGAAAAAATCTCTAAAGAAAGAAAATAAACCACCTATAACCGATAAGTGTGAAGCTACCCATGGGCGAGTATTAGGACCACCATGAGGAAAAGCTACCTTAAAGGTAGGTGTGTTTGAAAAAGAAAAGAAAAATTAAGAAAAAATATGAGAAAAGCAAAGACAAGAAAAGAAAAGAAAATCATATCATACTGAGCACAAAATAAAGCAATTACATAGCATAATTGAGATATCTAGGTTGGTTAGACCCATCGATTCCAATTTTTAAACAAAATCATTAAGTTGGCTTACTTAGGATCAAAGATGTGACTGAACCTTTACACAAACACACTGTGAGTCTAGCTTAGATGATTTACTCAAGAATTTGGATTTGAGTGCATTGCGTACTTTGAAGGTTCTCTAATTTCATTGATAGTGATCTTGAGGACAATTTTCTGCATAACTATCGAGATTATTTTAGTTATTTTTTTATTTGTTTTATATTTTTGCACGATTATGTGTGAATGACGTTTGTGGGTGCCGTCACTGTAAGCCCTCACGAGACTATAACTCCTCCACTAGGGTCGCCTAAGGGTTTAAGGGCTTGTTGCATACGCTAAATGCAATCATGATCCCTACGAAAGTGGCTTAGTTAATCTAGTAATTTTTATTTGTTAATTTGAATTTAGTTATCATTTTTGTCTTTTTCTCGGGACTAGCAAAACCTTAAGTTTGGGGGTGTTTGATAAGTGTGGTTTATACCCACTTATTCTGATATCTTTATCGTATTATTTTATTATGTTTCGAGTAATTTAATGTCATTTATAGTTTATTTTATGTTTTATTTGTATGAGCATTAATACATGGATCTTGAGACATTTGCACGTGTTTTGGGAACTTTCAGAAGCACATGACAAGCAAGGGAGCATAGGACTTGCGCTGCACCAGTGAAGGAAATACACTGGTGCCGAGGCACCAATCATCAGGCGCCACAGCGCCTTGCTAACATAGAATCCCAGCCAAAATACCGAGAGGCAGGCGCCACAGCTCCACTAAACAGGCGCCACAACGCCCTCTTCAAATGCCACACCCATACATAATGCTGAGACTGAAGCGCCGTGGCGCCAATAGGCTAGGGCTGCGGCGCTGCGGGAGTACATACACACGCGCGTTCCAGATTTGATTTTTAGAACTCTAATGATTTCCATTAGATTCATGACTTGTTTATCATTGTTTTTATCTATTATCTAATGATTTCCCTGTATTGTTTGCTAATTTTGTTATGATTTTTATTGATTTATTTATGTTCTTTTGATTTAATGCTTTGTGTTTGCTGGCCACAAATATGATGATATATGTTTGAATCTATCACTCGAGAGAGGTATTTTGAATGGATCTAGAGAATATGACCTAAGATTTTATAGAGTTCGAGAGAATCTGTAATCCTTTGAGTCGTTAACATAGAATCACAAAGCGTAATAGTTGTTTAACTACTAGATTTTTATAGAGATATCGAGTCTGTAGTTGATGATATTTTTCACTCGGCACTCGAGAGAGGAGTGTATATTTTCAGAGTCTTGACTTATAAACAATATAATTGAACAGGATTAATTGACATGACAATACATAGGCGACAGCTACGTGAAATCATGATCTAGATTATCTATCGTATTAGTTCCTCCTATCCTATTTTATTATTTTTATATTTATTTATTTAGTTAAATCTTTATTAATTATTGTCTAAATAAAGTTAGGATTATCAATTGTAGTACTTAGTGCGAGTTAACGCAATCCATGTAGGTTCGACACTCTAAACTCATTTATACTAAAACTTGACACCGTACACTTGTGGTACGATACAAAATATCACAAAATTTACAGTATAGTGCGCAGTTACAACGTAGTCTGTAATTGACATTGGGAAGCGCACTATTAGTTGTATATCCTTAAATAAAGTTACTGGTCAAGATTTACTAACACAGGTTGGTTAGTAAAATCCGCAGAGTCCAATACATGTCGTTATCGTGACTTGGTCTGACGGTTTATCCCAGTGAACCATGAGTCTCGGGAGACACGTATAGACATGTTGGTGTTTATTTGATAAGACATTGAACGACTCACGGAAGGTTTCCTGATAGATAGTACACCAACGTCAATAGGAACCTTCTCGAGCTGAGCGAGCATAGTGGTCCTTCGAATTGAGATACCAATGTGGATACATGAGCTATCCACCACACTTTAATGGCAGTCACGTCAACGATCTAGTCATGATCAGACCTCCGTATGTTCGTTGGTTGTGGACTGATGCTCATGATATCATGTGTGTATCAAGATAGGATCTGTCAGTCCTGTGTACAGGCATAAGCATCTAGCACGTGTTTTGCGATCTAGTAAATCCATGGCCGTGGTGTAACATCGGAAACCAATTTCGAGTGTTATTTTGAGATCGTAATTGAAAGTCGATTGTATTATACCGAACAGATTTGACGTTATGATCTATATCTCAGGTATAATACGGATGGCCTGTGACGGAGGGATTATACGTGTGTTATGACCTCGGCTTGCATAGTTTAGCGAGATTATCCATGGTCGTCATAATACTTCACCTAAACTGGATAATCCATGAGTGTGTGGATTATGGACACGAAATTGGATTTTGTGACGGATAAACCTAAACTTAGAGAGTCCCACAATATGAAGTGTACTCGTTGAGCACTTGGGCAACTCGATATGAAATAATACAGATTATTCAATAATACTTCACCGGATTAAGTTAGTTAATTCGGATAGTTTAATTGTTAAACGATAACACATGCAATTAGGGGATTTTGTCCGCTAATAATATTGTGTATTGATATTTGATACATAATACGTTAGATACACATTAATTATTCGTCAAATGAAATTTTGACACATGCCATTAAATATATGTATTTGTTATTTAATGTAAATAAAATACATATATATAATAATAATTAATTAATTGATTAATTTTTCATAATTGTTATGAAAATATTTAATTATTATTAGTTACACTTGTCATTAAATTAAAGGTTAAAGTGTCAAATTTGATTTGTCACCACTTTAACTTATATTTAATTTATTTTAATAATTGTCATTTGTGTAATGTTTGTCACACTTGTTTATTATTAATTGGAACATTTGGCATGCCTTTTTTACACTTTTATTTGTCCAATTTTGATTGGTTAAATATAAGTGTAAATGTGATTTTTATTTGATAAATTAAAAGGACAAAATTGCTCATCTTTTGACCAAATTTTCGGCCATATATAAAGAATTAAAAAAAAATTGTTTTTTTGATCAATCTTTCATCTTCATCTCTTTCTCTATAGCTTGATTTTGTTTTCTTGATTTCTTAGAAAGTTCTAGGGTTCCTTTACTTGTCAAAAAATTGGGGGCTTTTGTTTGTGTGGTGTGGAGAGAATGAAGATTAGGCATGTGTGAAGTAGATATTGGGTGAAATTAATGTAATTGCATCCAATTTGTTCAATTGTTGAAGAGTTATATTCTAGAGTTGTTGATCCACTCTAAATAACCTAAATTATTTTCTAGAGTTGTTAATAGTGGTGGGACTTCTTTGGTGTTGGATTATTAGATTAATCTTGGTGAAAATTGGATTTAAAGCATGTATTTTGAAAATTTGGTCATTGTTTCAGACTGGAAAATTTTCTGTTTTGGGATGAAATTGTTGTCTTATGAATATTTTGGATGTGTGTTTCGGGAGTTTGGCACAATTTTCGAAAGCGTGTTTCCGACTTGAAATAAGCGAAAACGACCAAAAATGGTGTTATCGGGTGACTTTTGAGTCAACCTGATGACGGCTGCCCCAACAGTGAATCTGTCACTGTTCGGACAGCCCATGAACTTCCTCGACACTATTGGAGCTGACCTGGGCAGTTTTCATAAGTGTCGGGTAGTCGGTTCGGTCAAAAACGCAATTTAGGCCATTTTGCGGAAAGAAAAACGGTTTTCGTAAACGTAAAAGTTTCGCGAGTTTTCAATTGTTTAGTTAATATTTGATATTAAATAAATAGGTTTAGGTGAAATATGAATAAATATTCATATTAGATATTGAATAATTTATTCGGTATTTTGAAAAAAAATTTAAAAATACGATTTCGCCCGACCCGCGCTTCCGCTGCGCCCCATCGCCCAAGATTCGAATTTTTTAAGATTCAAATTTTCTACTTATACACATCATAATGATTCGAAAAAACTAATGGAACATCAATTAAAATGATGAATTAGTGTTACTGGAGCATATCCCCAATAGTATTGAAACTATTAATTCGGTAACTCTCATATCAAAGAATCAAATCGCATAAGATTCTATTTCTTCCACTAAACAATTCCATCAATAGGGAATCGTGGAAGAATAATATTGATGTAAGAATTTTATTTTTCGGTAAACTTAGAACAAATTGCCATAAATTCATATGTTTGATTGTATCAAACCTCTTTGAACATTCAAAGATTTACAATGAATTTTAAAAGATACAATTTCAAACTTCAGATGAATATCTTTGAACCAGTCAAAATATTTTATCCGCGTTTCATCAGAAACACGTAACTAATTCACGACCGTTCATTGACTAAGTTATGAAGTAAAGAAAACTACCTTAAGTAATTTACAATTCATAAATTACATAAATCCAATGTATCAGTTTAATAAATTTTCTGGTCCAATGACAGTCATTGGTTAAATGAGATTTAGTCACCTTCCCGAATACAATATTCATTAAATGGATAAGGATATGTGGTGTGATCTCACATCGGACAATCTTTTACCATATGGAATAACCATCCAATACTTAAGTTATTTACTTAACCGAATATTTTTCTTAATGTTTATCTAATCGTTAATGACACTACTAGTCATTTTAAAATATGTAACAACTGTTTACAAAGAACAAGTAACTATCAAATAGTCGTAAGTTCTGATATCAAATATCGAAAAAATCATTCAACAATATTTTAAATAACTAGATGATGGATCTGAATTCCAATATCTACAGTTTTCGTATTATGAAAATTAATATTTTCTATACACAACTATACGCATATTCTTTCTTTAGCTTTATTATTTACTTTCAAATTATTTATAACATTTGCAAATAATCGAAAAACAAATAGTGTCTGACCCGTGACCTATGAATGTCACTAAAGCCAAGAAACGTCAGTATTAAATAAACAAATACCTAATGGAGTTTTCTTAATGCCAGTGAAGAATCTCGAGACATGAACCAATTCACGTCAATCTTTACTGCATAAGAAACTATTCTGTCTAGAAGGATTATATCATTATCTATTCTAATCTAGAATATTATTCTAGAAATTTGCAAGCATAATTGAAGTCAGAAAACATATATAATAAGCATGCAGTGGATAAAAGTTAATTCTATCAAAACTAAGAATAAGGAACAACATGAGCGACTATTCACATAATATTACATACGACATAAGTTAAGGATTTTTAACCTAGCAGTGCCTCCTACTACTTTACGTAATATCGTAATCCCCAACGGAAATGAGAATTCAATAATTAAATTTAATTTCATAATGGGAAGTGGACCCCATGAATATATTTCGACTCACAGTTTTGGCACGTTCTCGCTTACGTGTATTCATTAGGTAGACAACTCATTGTCAATCACACTCACTGTGACTCCTGGGTTCGGTCCTGATCGTTTCTCGTTATGACAGCTTTGGCACGTTCACAAGGAGGCGTATCAAGGTTAAACTTGTCAATGACAAACTCAAGCTACCGATGTAGTCCTGACAACTTTGGCACGTTTAGGATTTCCACTTTCACTTGAATTTATCTCTTATCAGATAAGTTCTACCGCGCGCAAATGAACTACCTTCAACCATAACTGCACAGCTTTGGCACGTTACAACCATATCATCATGAAAATATTTACATCTGTATTGATAAGGTGGACGAAGAAACAAGTATTCATTATACTAGTCACTTTCTTAAAACCTTATTTAAACATGGATTTTTAAAAAAAAGTTGCTTTACTTTATTTAATCAAATTAAATAAACACATGCATGTATTAAGTAATGATTAAATTAAACATTGAATTTTAAAGGGCTAATCATATGGGTGTCCAGAATCAGACTCGCTCTGATACCATTTTTTGGGGTCAAAACAGAGAGGCGTAGCGGAAAGAAGCGTTGTTCGGACGAAATGTAGTTAAAATTTTTTAAACTTAAGAATAAATTATTTAATATCCAATATTAATAAATCATTCATATTTCACCTAAACATATTTATTTGATATTATAAATGACATAAATAATATAGAAACACTGCGAAACTTTTACGAAAACGTTTTTTCCGCAAAATAGCATAAAACGCGTTTTCGGCCGAACCGACCGACCAATCCACATGGGGACTGTCCAGGTCAGCCCCAAAAATATTTGGACAGTTCGTGGGCTGCCCGAACAGTGCCAAGTTCACTGTTTGGGCAGCCGTTACCCGGTAACGTCGTTTTCGCGTATTTTCACTTTGAAATAATTTCCGATAAATATTTTTCTTTGGCAATTAAAATAAAATAATTTATTCTAATTACTCAATAAATAAAAACTGGAATTTTTATATGAAAAATCAGATTTATCTTTAATTGCCGTGAGACCCCTAAACTTTGCAAATTTTACATTTTAGTCCTAAAATTGTCAAATACAATTTTAGATGATTCTAAATCATTTCTAAAATGATTCTTAACATGTTCAAAACATGAAAACGGAATTTGCAACTCAAATCTCAATCTTTTCAAAATTGTCGAAACAGTCCAGATATTTTATTAATTGTAATTTGGCCCAATTTGTTCAAAACACATCAAGATCAAATCCAATCAATTTTAAATTTAACATACATCAAATTATATCATATATATGAAAAGCCCCAAAATTGGAATAGGTTTAGAACCCTAATTTCATAAATTACTCCAATTACATAATTTACCTTAAATTGAATAAATTAACACTTTAATCAATCAATTACCACACCAATCAAGTCCACCATCATGAAATTAATCAAGAACAATTCTAGGTTAATTATGAATGGCTAATCTACTCTAAAATGACAACTTAGATTATAAATTAATCTTATAAGCTTGATTACACTAATAAGCTTATAAATTAAACATACATGCTAATCACATCCAACAAGCTTTAAACACATATAATTACAAACCCAAAGAGTAGAGACATCAACTTAGCAACACAAATTGAAGCTAAGATAAATTGAAACAATTTTCATGTAGAAGAAAAAGTGAAATTACTTACAAAATTCAAATTTTGTTTTGGTTTCCTTTCTTTCTTCAACAAATGCTCTCAACTCTCTTTGTAAATATTTATGAAACTTGTATAAGTGTAAAAATGAAACAAAATAATTTTTTGTTAACCAAAAACCCTCATGGCCGAATTTTGACACCAAACGTAAATAACAATTATTCAATTTTTTGTTCAAATTCTATTAGTCCACAATTCACTTTAGTAACATTTTATCTTTAATAAAGTAATCAAAAATGTGTTCTAATAATAACAAGGCATTTTCTAAAGAAATCATTATTAAAGATATTTACTTTATTAATTAATTTAATTATTAAAAATTAAATAATAAATATAAATATCTTAAATATATGTATTATATTTACATTAAATATCTCAAATACATATATTAATGATATATGTCAAATATCACAATTTGATATTTATTAATGTGTATTTAATAAAATCGAGTATTAAAATAAATACACATTAATTTGGAAATGACTGTTAGGTCCCGATTGCATGAATTTTTCGTTTAACCATTAAACGAGTTAAAACAATCAGTATTTTCATAACAGCTGCCCTAGTTCTCTACGAGTATATTTCATTAGTAAGACTCTATAGATTCAGGCATATCCGTCATGAAATCTAATTTCGTGTGTCCATAATCACCCACCCTTAAATTATGACGACCACAGATAAACTCGTTGAATCATACAGGTCGATGTCATTGCATACGTATATCCCTCTCTCACAGGTATCCGGATTATCCCAGAGATATAGATATAAACGTCAAATCTCTATAGGAATAATCTCGTCGACGTATCTATTAGCAATCTCTAAATAACATTCGGAACTCACTTCCGAAGTATACTATGGCCATAGATTTAACAGATTGCTAATCACATATGGACTACCTATGTTTTGTACACAGAACTGATGGATCATTTCTTGATACTCACATGATATAATGAGCATGAGTCCACACACAACGAACATGCGGAGGTCTGATCTAAATAGATCAGTGACATGACTACCATCTAAGTGTGGAGGATAACTCATATATCCACAGTGGTATCTCAAGTCAAAAAATCACCATGCTACTCAACCCCGTAAAGATTCCTATTGACGTTGGTGTACCATATATTAGGAAATCTTCAGTGAGTCGTTCAGTGTTTATCAAATAAACACCTACACGTCTATACGAGTCTCCCAAGACTCATGGTTCATTGGGATAAACCATCGGATCAAGTCTGATATACGACATGTACTAGTCTCAGCGGATTTTACTAACCGACCCGTGTCAGTAAATCTTGACCAGGAACTTAATTTAAGGATATACAACTTATAATGACACTTCCCAATGTCAATTACAAGCTATGTTGTAACTGCGGACTACGTTGTAAATCATAGGGTCTTTGTCTAATATATATACATATCACTAAACCAGATTTAGTTTCAATCTAATCAATTTAATCGAAATTAGATCGAATACGTATATAAAAGACAATAGGTGCTACCATTTAAATTAGTAATATTATGGAAAAAAGTAATGCTCGTATTCATGAATCAAACATAAATACGATCCGAATTGGCGCTCAGAGCACCAACCCTAACATAAATCTCCCTGAGGAAGCCCAATACCAGCATGCACTGGTTAGGCCCGAGAATAAGGATGAAATGGTTAATTAGTCAGATCAATAAAAAAACAAAAATAAAAAATAAAAGATGGAAACTTCAGGCAAGGAAAGTGTGTGGTAAAACGGGGGTGACAGAAGAATTAGTCATGTTGAAGAGGAATAGCGATGGCGAAACGAGGCTTAACCCAAACTTTAAGAAACAGAAAAGGCTCAATCAAAATGGAGATATGGAGACTAGTTCTGAGATGTTTACTCCATCAGAGAGGCATGCCTGCAGATCATAGATTGAGAGTATAGATGAAATGGAGACTATTGGTTCCCAAATAACAAGATCATCGGCGGAGGCTGAGATGCAACCCCATCGACAACAATAAAAATCCTTAGCTGAAATGTTCGAGGACTGGGGAACTCTCGAATGTTCAGAGCCACTCAGAAGCTTCTCCAATTGCATAGGCCTCAGATTTTATTTATTTGTGAGACAAAGCTGATGTCTAAGCAAATGAAGATAGTAAGTACAAAGTTAAATTTTGAGAATTACTTTTCATTAGATATGAATGGATTAGGGGGAGGATTGACCCTCTTATGGAACTCAGATTTGAATGTTACAATTACTTCCTTTAGCCAACACCATATAGATGCCACTGTCCAGGATGGTAAAGTAGGTTTGCAGTAATATATGCGCACCCAGAGTCTAGCCAAAAGAAGCATACATGGTCTTTGTTACGGAGATTAGCAGGGCTGATAGACTTACCCTGGTTGTGTTTTGGGGATTTCAATGAAGTGTTAGATTTGAAAGAAAAAATGGAGGAAATGACATGGATTTGAGGTCAATTGCAGAATTCAATAAAGCAATTAGGGAGTGTAAGCCAACTAATATGGGGTGTCAAAGATGTCCTTTTACGTGGTCCAATAGAAGAGTAAGTTCTGACTTTGTAGAGGAATGGCTAGATAAATTTTTGTGTAATGAAAGATGAGGTACTTTGTTCCAAGAAGGCACCTCAGTTAACATTGAATCTTGAGCTCAGATCATAATCCAAGGAATGAGGGAATGCAGTACAATAATATGGCTCGACAGAGGCTGCATTATGATGATATCTGGAGTACGTATGATGAGTGCAAAACCATAGTTGAGAGAGAATGTAACAGTATGGCAGAATGACAAATGGGAAATATGGTCGACGGTTTTGTTAATGCAGCAACTAATTCAATGAAGCAACTGAAGCTTTGGAGCAATAATGTGTTCAAAGGTAGACAAAAGAAGATGGAAAAATTACTAAACAAACTGAAGTTTTTAATATCCAAAAGCATAGGGGTACAAGAGAGTGAACAATTGAAGAGAATAGAGAAACAAATTGACAACTTGTTGATAGAAGAAGAGATATACTGGAAATAGAGAGCAAGAACTTATTGGCTTAAAGAGGGAAATAAGAAAACTAGATTATTTCATGGAAAGGCTACAACAAGAATGAGAAAGAATAAGATTTTGGGAGTTGAGAATGACCAATGAAACTAGATTGAAGATGAGGTGGGTGGAGGATATGTTCTTTGAATACTTTTGTAATATCTTCTCCAGCACTGAACCTACTACACAGCAAATAGAGTCAGTTATTCAAGGAGTCTCTTCTAGAGTGACAATAGAAATGTATGCTCACCTTGAGCAACCTTTTGTTAAAGAAGATATCTCTGAGGCTCTAGCTCAAATGTGTCATACTAAAGCTCCAAGACCGGATGAACTAGCTGCAGCTTTAGTCCAGAAACACTGGGCAACAGTGGGTCAATGAGTCAATAAAACTCACTTACACATTTTTAATGATGGAGGTAACATCTCTTCCTTGAACCATACTTTTATTGCTCTGATCCCCAGAATAAATAAGCCGAGGAAAGTCACTAACTTCATACCCATAAGCCTCTGCAATATTTTGTATATAATTATTTCTAAGGCTTTGGCAAATAGGCTCAAACACATCATGAATAAGATCATCTCCCCTACCCATAGTGTCTTATTCCTGATAGACTGATTACTGATAACATCATTATAGGATATGAGTGCCTCCATAAAATTAGACACACGAAAAGGATACGAAATGGGTTAGTCGTTTTGAAGTTGGACATCAGTAAAGCCTATGATATGGTGGAATGGTCTTTTCAGGAAATGACTATGTATAAACTTGGATTCCTTGGCTCGTGGATTAATCTGACAATGGGTTGTATAACCACTGTCTCTTACTCGGTGATTATTAATGATACTGCTCGAGGGTTGATTAGTCCCCGTAGAGGATTGAAACAAGGTTGTCTGCTATCCCCATACCTATTTATCATGTGTGCAGAGGTATTTAGCAATCTTCTCCAACACGCAGAACTAAATAAGATGATCCACGGTATTCGATTTAGCAATGATCTTAAAATCTCTCATCTCATTTTTGCTGATGATAGCTTCATATTCTCTAGAGCATATGTGGCAGATTGCAG